>NKZP01001354.1:0-38370 GCA_002370765.1 Metschnikowia similis
TTCCAAACACTACTAGAATCATCAGGATACTGATGATAGCACTGTTCCAGATTATGTGCAGGCGAGCGTAAAGCTCAACAGATATTTCCTTTAAATACCGTAAGACTTTCTTTGCTGCTTTCATGTGTTTCACTTTGGGGTCCTTTTGATTTCTGGCGAGTTTCAGTACCACATAGCTTATATCAAAACGAACAGTATTAGCCGCATATTGTAGTTTACCAACAATTGATCTAAATTCTGTTGAATCGAATGACTCTTCATCTTCTTCAGTTGAAATCTTGTCAAAGCCTTTTATGGCAGCTGGTACTGTTTTGCTCCATCCTTTTGACATCCCATAATGCAGCAGAAAGCTGGTAATGGAATCATGTAAGTGTAGTTGAGTTGATTTACACTCAGTACATGGTATTAATTGTGTCAACAGTTGCCAATATAATAGTAAGAAAACAAAAACTATTAAAGTATTTCAATGAAAGCCGTGTAATGTGAAAAGGCATACGGTTTGGAGCAAATTCAAAGATTGACTACGGTAAGAGGATAACTGGTTAGGAACACTCCTGCAAACCGTGCTTCTCTCCTCTTTATTTGTATGTATTCACACATAGGAAGAGCAGTAGACTACCGAAGCAAAAAGTCACCACGAGGCTTAGATGATCTGTAGACTTTAACAGTGGCTGCCGCCTTTTGAGGGTCCGATAGTCCGAATATGAATAAATGGTGTAAAATAATCAATGAAGAAAGCTTTACAAACGATTATAAAAGAAGTTATAGCCCTCTTAATACAAATATAAAATTTCTCTTTGCCTGGATATTCAAAGACAAAGGAATTGCACTTGATGAGAGGGTCTTAGGAGGGTCTCTTCCTGGCACATCCACTAGGGAGGCGTGGGCCGCTCTAAACACACTTGTTAGTCTTAATTTTCAGCCTATGTTTCAGTATATCAGATATACAGGGTCATATATGTTCAAGTTGTCTGCTTCCACACGCTCACTCACTCCTGAGATTAATCATATAATGGTGTCTTCTTTTTCCACAATCTCTCGGCATCATAATCTATACTGTTGCACTACTCCTGAAGGTTTTCGTTCTCACTACATCGGATCGGCTGATCTGATTAAGGCAATTGTCAATCAGCTTGATACGGTCTTTGATTCTCTTATGAGGGAGTGTCTCGAGGACCCTTACGTTTGGGGTTCCGCTATTTTTTCTATGCATTATGTTGACACCACAATCATTCCTAGCCGAGCATGCGCTGTCTAATCCAGCTGTCGTTGGTACTAGACTTAATAAGATTATCACTAAAGCCAATAATGGGGACCTTATGCCTCTTGTGGAATTCTTGGTGGGCTGTAACTTGCGGCGTCTGCTTATTATTTCCTTTGTACTTTCTGCTACGCTGTCTCGCTTGACCGTCAACAACTATCATACTCTGGTGTCGTTCGCACACTCAAAAAGGCGACAGGCAACTTTGAATCTGATGTTAGGTTGTTTCTTTCAACTATTAATGGGGAGAATCTTTTACTCTGCAAATCGCTGGACTCTAAAAAGTCTTGCGGCTCTAAGAATACCTCTCTGGGTCCGTCTGCTGAGACCGGCTCCGATTCTACCAGCAAAGGCTACTTTAACAAACCAAAGGGATTTCACAATAATTGCAATTTTCAAAACGAAAGGTTCAACAATAATTCCAATTTTCAAAACAAACGTGGTCACTTTACGAAAGGAAACGGGAAATTTGGCAATCAGAAAGCTTCTCAGAAAGGTTCCCAGAAAGGCTCACAGAAATCCTCACCTCACCAGAATTCTAATCAAAAGCCACGGTCCCTGGCTGGATCATTTCTAGCTAATTAACCCCTAAAGGCTCTGGCCTTTAACCTCCTTCACTGTTCTGCACATGCACTGGTGTACATCTAATTTGACTAGTGTTCTACCCGTTGCACCCTCGCATAACGCAACAGGCGATGTCAGCCAGAAATAAGGCCGGTAATTTTTCTAGCAGTCGCCGTAAACCCAGACACCTGGATCGCACTTTATCTGGCACCCGGTGACCCACGTTCTACGGTGGAAAGCGTGATCTGCCAAGGAGAGGGTCAGCCCACGGACCGAAGGACACGCCAAGGGCTTGTAAATATATTTCTCTACCTGTTTTAGACAGTGTGCCGGCCCTAAGATGGGACAGGAACTGTTTTAGGTTGTGGGTGCTGGAGCCATGGGTGTGGAGATTCTTGGCACCTGCAATAGAAAAGCAAGGGATACTCAACTTACACGTCACTCTAAAATGTGGAAAGTAGATGCTCTTCTCCTGGCTTCATCTCCGGAAACGCTTAGGGAAGGCAGGTTTGGTACGTTGCAGTGCTGATAGGGAAGGGGAAAGCAACGGGCTTCAATTCCCCTCATTGAGTCGGGGTGTCTGATCGCGCTGTATATCTCTTCCATACTTCCGTAGTTCCGTAGTTCCGTAGTTCCGTTCTTCCATACCTCCTTAGTTCGGTTCTTCGGTTCTTCCGTAGTTCCGGACTAAGTACCAGACCAATGCTACGATTCTTCAGCAATCGAGAATTCATTAACTTCTACATAATTGCCAAGACGTGATGTTGCGTCGCTTCCGGTGCACAAGAATGCGGCGCTCACAAGTCATTCATGCTTTTCTCGTTAACTACGCAACCTTTTCCGAAGCGGCTTCTCTCTTGTGTCTTTCAGTCTGGGGTTTCGACTGACCTTTGGGCAACATGTGTATGTTAATCTTGGTGCACTTGAGCGTCTTGGAACTGAGGTCCTTGGTGCGGATGGTGATCCGGGCGCGGTCAGCACTTTCAGCACGTTCGGGGCGGTCACCACGGTGGGGACGGAGGTCACGGGGTTCACGGCGGCCATCATGGTCACCACCGTCGGGACGGGTACGGAGGTCACGGGGTTCACGGCGGCCATCATGGTCCCCACCGTCGGGACGGGTACGGAGGTCACGGGGTTCACGACGACCATCATGGTCACCACCGTCGGGACGGGTACGGAGGGCACGGGGTTCACGGCGGCCATCATGGTCACCACCGCCGGGACGGGTACGGAGGTCACGGGGGTCACGGCGGCCATCATGGTCACCACCGTCGGGACGGGTACGGAGGTCACGGGGTTCACGGCGGCCATCATGGTCACCACCGCCGGGACGGGTACGGAGGTCACGGGGTTCACGGCGGCCATCATGGTCACCACGATCAAGACGGTCACGGCGGTCAAGACGGTCACGGTCATCACGGTCACGGTCATCACGGTCATCACCATCATCGATCCTCACACACACATGGGCGTCGAGGCTCGTGAGCATTCTGTTCTCGTCCAGCAGAATGTCCAAAGGCTTCAGCTCCTCGCGAATGCTAAAAGAGTCGTGCCAAATGCCAAAGGTCCGGGTGGTACCGTCCTTCTGGGTGGTGGTGAGCATTTTGTCCAATTGAAAGGTGGGGGGCTCGGGCATGCCGGGGGCCCAGAGAGTGAGCTCGGGGCTGGATGCACTGATGGTGGTGAGTGGCCGGATCAGGCCTTCGTGCATGGCCACTAGCACCATGGGTGCATTGGAGAGGCGGGGTTTCGATGCGGCTGCGGTGGCAGCCACCAAAAGGGCTTGGATTAACTGAGAGTTCTTCATGTTTTGTTGTTCTTTGTGCCTACTCTCGGGGCCTATATATAGCTGTCAGCGCAGGGGACCCCGGGAACAGCTCCGGCGCATGACCCTCCTAGGCATGACTGTAGGGAAACCTGCGCCTGGTAATACTTGCGCTTCATGGAAAAGGCGCAAGCAGTTTGCGAGTTCCTGCGTGAGAATGGCGTCATTAAACTCATGATTCTGGTGACCATTGCCTGATTCTGGTGACCATTGCCTGATTCTGGTGACCATTGCCTGATTTTGGTGACCATTGTCTGATTCTGGTGACCATTGCTTGATACTGGTGACCATTGTCTGATTCTGGTGACCATTGCTTGATACTGGTGACCATTGCCTGATTCTGCTGGACATAGATCATGATTATTATGGCCATTGACTACTGGATCTGCCTGTATTTGAGATCATGGGTGAATCGTTCTGTGATTGGTCAATGACTCGTGGCTGGAGTGAAGGCTTTGCAGATATTGACCCCTGCGGCCGTGCCTGACCCATAAATGCAGAGGCGACATCGTGGCTCCAAATTTGCTGGTCATTCATTGGCCATGAACCCAGAATATCTACACACTAATCAGTTTGGAGAAATCGTAGCTTCAAGGCAACGAGGTATTCACCCACACTGGTGAACCTACTGCTTCAGCTGAGCCAGAGCAGAAGCTGGGTTGTCCAATTTTATTTTGGTCCAAACTCAATGGACTTGAGAATCACCCCGGGTGCAACAACAATGAGTATATGCGACGCATACAAGCTGGGCTAAAGTTCCGCAAAGCACCTGCCTAATTCCCCGTGCTAGTGAAACGTCAGGCGTGATGGTACGCGGGGCCAATTGCCATCGCCATACTCTTCTGCAACCGTCATAACCACCCTGATAGCACATGACACCCGCGACAACCTGCTTCATTGAAATCAACTGATTTTTTCGGCGCTTGGCCTTGAAATCAACGGATTTTTTCGGCGCTTGGTCTCGGCGATTCGCCAAGAGTGATCTGTGGTGACATTTCACCCAGCCTTCGCATTTTGCGAGCAAGTCTCATCATTTACGACCTTAGAGTAAAGAGTGCTTATTTCCCAACAATCCCATCCGCACCAACCCCTGGCTGTGTGACCCTCCAGTCGGTCATGGAAGTGCGTGGCTAGCTGGGTAGGCAACTTTCGCCGCACTGTTGCGCCGTTGGCACGCTTGCAGCTGCCTGCACCAACGCGCGTCACCCGGCGTAGATGCGTTGACTGCCATCCAGGGGAGCGGCCTGCATTCACCACTACATCCCTCAAACTAGCCCGCCCGTGCACCAGCAGGAGCGGCTCCTGCACACAAGCGCGGCCCTAGCCCCGGGTCGTGAAGGCCTACACGGGCCAAACCACAGGGGTTCAATCGCCATGCGTTCAACCAAACTGGAAAGAGTAGAGTATGAAAAGCGCATGTGGAAGTACGTCCCAACATGCCGGCAGCAGCTTGGGGGACGCGGCCCGCAGCCGCGTGTACCGAGCAGCTGTCACGTGACGACCAACCGAACACCTTGAGCCTTCCGGGCGTGCCTCCAATCGGAAGACCGCGATAGTGTACCCGCAGGTAAGTCATGGCTTACTGCAGCAGCGGGAGTTGGTGGACCTCCAAAAAGGCCCAAGCAGCACGCTGGTCGGGATGTACTGGTGGCCCGACCGCCCCTTGGTGCACTGGTGTGTACCCCAGCGCTTCGCGAAGTCATCTCGAAAACCCTGCCCTCCACATCAACCCCTGCCATGAAAGTCAAGACAATCAGCCGGTCGGCTGACACCTACATCCCGGCCCGGAACACGCAGGAATCGGCGCTCCCGCGGAACTTGAACCCCGCGCTCCATCCCTTCGAGAGAGCTCGCGAGTACACGCGGGCCTTAACCGCCACCAAGCTCGAGCGCATGTTTGCACAGCCCTTCATCGGCCAGCTCGGCGACGGCCACCGGGACGGCGTGTACTGCATCCTGAAAAACTTCCAGACCACCAACCAAATAGCCTCCGGGTCTGGCGATGGTGTGATCAAGTACTGGAACCTAACGTCCCGAGAAGAGGCGCTCAGCTTCAAGGCCCACCGCGGCATGGTCACGGGGCTTGCCGTCACTCCCCGCCGCGGGCTTCTTTCGTGTGGTGATGACAAGAGCGTCAAGTTGTGGTCGTTGCAGTGCAGCGATTTCGGCGACGTTTCCGACGATTTGGACTTGTACCGCCAAGCAGCCAACAAACGCGGCCTTCTCAAGACGTTTGCCGGAGAACACGCCTTCCAGGGCCTCGACCACCATTTCTCCGACGACGTGTTCGTGACGGGCGGAGCTTCCATCCAGTTATGGAACACCAACCGAGGCAGCCCTGTCAGCAACCTCTCGTGGGGTTGCGACAACGTGTCCAAGGTGAAGTTCAACAAGACAGAGACAAATGTGTTGGCTAGCTGCGGCTCCGACAACTCGATTGTTTTGTACGACATCCGCACAAACTCGCCCATCCAGAAGGTGGTGACGGAATTGCGGGCCAACGACATTTCGTGGAACCCCATGAACGCGTTTCACTTTGCCAGCGGCCATGATGACCACAACTCGTATCTATGGGACATGCGAGACTTGCAGAAGTCTCTCACCATCTACAAAGACCACGTGAGCGCGGTCACGACTCTAGACTTCAGCCCCACGGGCGAAGAGTTGGTGACGGGCTCCTACGACAAGACCATCCGCATCTATCGGGCACGCGAAGGCCGCTCGCGGGAAATCTACCACACCAAGCGCATGCAGCGGGTGTTTGCCGTGGCTTTCACCACCGACAACCGCTACATCCTCAGTGGGTCCGATGACTCCAATATCCGTCTATGGAGAGCCAATGCCTCAGACAGGGCCTCCGTCAAGTCGGCACGCGAGCAGGCCAAGCTCAACTACGATGCCAAGTTGAAGGAGCGCTACAAGACCATGCCTGAGGTACGCCGCATCGCCAGACACAGGCACCTTCCCATGGTGGTCAAGAAGGCGGGCGAAATCAAGCGGGTGGAGATTGAGAGCTTGAAGAGAAGAGAAGACAATGCTATTCGCCACAGCAAGGAAGGTTCACGCGTGCGGGTGCCGGAGAAGGAGAGACACATTCGGGGCACTGCGTTCAAAGATTCCGAGCCTCGCTAGTTTGTTGGCCGCTGGCGTTGCACCTCTAGATCCTTTACACTGGACGCTTTCTTCTTTGCACATGCACTCGCGAGGAACCCACTCGTCCGGATTGCAATCTTAAATGGACACTATTCCCTTACGTCGCGGTCCAGATGCCGGGCGCCATACTATGCGGCCTCTGGACACCTCCCAGACTTGGCCAAGAATGCAACGACCCCTTTGTTTACGTGACGGGTTTATTATGCGATGATATGAAATCCAATGCGCACCTCTAAAATTCTTGAACGGGGTTCTCTCCATAACCAGCCTGGTCACTTGGAATCGAAACTGAACTAGTTTAGGAGATGCTACGGATTGAGATGAGTTAGTTCTCGTGACTCAGAACTGAGGAATTTCACTGAGCCCATAGCTTAGTGAGTCTTTGAGGATGGCATGAGGTTGCTAGTATCCGAGGCCTTGTACTGGGCTGCTCCTCGAGATTTGGCGTATTGTGGGTCGCCATAGGACGGGGGTGTTTAGGATAACGGGCATCAAGTCTGAGACGTGGTTGTGCCGGGAAGGAGAGCTGAGAAACATGAAATGATTCGGGGTCGGTTTCCCCAGTGTCTGAGTCATGTATAGCTTCATGACGCATCACGGCACAAGCCTATTTGTTGGACTAGATCAGGCAGCTTGGGATTTACATCCACGTGGAATAGAGCGGGATATACATCAGCAGCTTGGGGCTGGGTGAGTTAGAGCCTAGAGTTCGACCCAGGACTAGAACAAAATGCTTCCACCCTCATTGCTGAGCCACCAAGTCGTCTCCACAAACTCGGCACTCCATGACCGACATCCCATAGGTATTGCGAAGAGTTTCATCAGCACAGCATGGCTCTGCTTCCGCAATTGCCACGCCTGGACACCTGCAGCCCATGGAACGCCCACCATGCACTCCCGCATACTGTCTATAGTCAAACATTATTACCTCCGGCGCCAAGTAGCATACCCTACCAGCTTAGCTGCAGTAGCATACCCTACCAGCTTAGCTGCTCGGGCAGAAGGCGTAGCCCACAGACGCGGTGCACGGGTGTCGTGTAGGGGGTGGGCAAGTGCGCGGAAAAAAATTGTTCCGGCAGAGTGCAAGGTGCACGGGTGTAAGGGCGGAACCCGGCAGAAGGTGTCACGCCTGCATCTCAGCAGCCAGCCCGGCGGCCCCCCACACCCATGACGGCGCCCCTCCAAATCAGGCAACCATACCGTGTTCAAGTCCGCCATGTTGGCCCCCTTTTTGCCCCCGGCCCACCCCCGCCTTTGCTGCCCTGCGCCAGTCGTGCTCGGGCCGGAATGCTGCGCTATGTGCACTTTTGATAGGCCACTGCGCGCGCGTTCGTTTCAGACCTCAGTCTACGTATACCTGCTGCCCGCTCTCTTCTTTCCGTGCAAACGCAACATCCGCCGTGCACCTATAAATACCAGGCTTCCCCCCCCAGAATTCCTCCCGGAGCCCCTGTGTGTTTTTTCCTCCGTTCCGCCTTCACCCTGCTCCCACCCCTGGCTGTGGTTACAGAGTCCCCCGGCAATCAAGCTAAAGTGTGATCCGCCAGATCTCGAACCAGTCGAGCTTTGAAATCATACGTGTTTCAGTTCCTTGGTCAACTTGTGGATTCTCCAATTCACGAAGCTTGCGATCCTCCAAGTGTCAGAGTCGCGGAGTGTCTGAAGTACTAGCTGCGGATTCACGAGTCTTCAGGTGTATACGGCTGCGGCTCTACGTTGTCTCAGCGCTCGAGTTTCGGGTCCTCGTGGCTTCAGATTTTCCAAGTTCCAGGCATTCGAAGAGTCGGTGTTGTGTCCGGTTACACTGAGTCAGCACAAGTCCAGATTCACCGACCACAGACGAGCCTTGCCTTGTTACAACTGAAAAGCCCTGTCTTTTTGCTCTTGATTCGCAATCCCCATTTAATTGGCCCCCATTTGATTGCCCCACTCGTTGAGGTGTGCCCCGCCACTTTTTCTGCCCTAAGACCCAGGCCACGCGATCACCACAGGCATCATGCCCGACAGAAACGTGTTGAAGATCTTTCAGCACTTCAAGCAGGGCCATGGAACCCAGGCCAGTTCCGGAACTGGAAGCACCAATCAAAACGCAGGTAACAACTCTGCAAGTTCATCCTCAACCCAAGGCGTGTCGTCGTCCGAGACCCATCTTCAGCCGTCTGTATCCAACCTGTCGCACAATGGAGCCCGCAAGTTCTTGGGCATCCAGATCGGGAAGCACGACTCGGGCGAGTCTCTTTCGTCTCCTGTTCTCACAAACTCTTCAGACCACCGCGAGGCAGCAACTCCGCCCATACAGACCACTGGCAACACTGTGCACTCCCCTGGCCTCTTGGCCCAACACTTGTCTCAGCAGCATGCCCAGCGGTTGGCCAGCGCAGACGAAAGTCTGGTTAACAAGTCGCCTAGCATGGTGGAAATCAAGCGCCTCTTCAAGCCGTCTCGGAAGGTGTCCAAAAACCTGCATCTGGTGGCGGCCAATGCCGCTTCCAGCTCTTCGGCCGCCAGTCCCTCCAATCAGTCTCTCCATTCACAGCACCCTTCTGCTGCTCCAAGCAGGGACCAGCTGACGACCTCCCTAGTGGCTCTCATTCAGAATACCTCCTCTCAATTGCTACATCAGCAGCAGCAGAACAAGCGCAAGGACATGCCTATGCACGAGCCTTTTACGCAGGATGAATCTCCGTTGGTGAAAAAGTACGGCAAGGTCAAGAAGGAGTTGGGCTCGGGCGCCGGCGGCTCAGTGCGGCTTATAATGCGCCCACTGGACTCCAAAACATTCGCCGTCAAGGAGTTCCGGCCTCGCAGGAATACTGAGTCCTTCAAGGACTACACCCGGAAGTGTACCGCCGAATACTGTATTGGCTCGACGCTCAAGCACCCCAACATCATCAAGACCATCGATATCATCCATGAAAACAACCGATACTACGAGGTGATGGAGTACGCCCCCATCGACTTCTTTGCGGTGGTGATGAGTGGAAACATGTCTCGAAACGAAATTAATTGTTGCCTAAAACAGATCCTAGAAGGCGTGTCTTATTTGCATTCCTTGGGCTTGGCTCACCGGGATTTGAAGCTAGACAACTGTGTGTTGACCACCGACGGTATTTTGAAGATAATTGACTTTGGCAGCGCCGTGGTGTTCAAGTATCCGTTTGATCAATACGCCAATAAGCACGATATTCATTACTGCCATGGAATAGTGGGGTCTGACCCGTACTTGGCCCCAGAGGTGTTGAGCCACCTGAACTCATACAATCCTCAGCCTGTTGACCTTTGGTCCATTGCCATCATATATTGCTGCATGACTTTGAAGCGATTCCCCTGGAAAATCCCCAATCCGGAGAAGGACAACAGCTATAAATTGTACGCCATGGATGACGACAATTACCACGACTATTATCTCTCGAACGAATGTCACAAGTTATTGTTGAGGCACCGCCATCTCAAAAATTTGATCGCCCGGCTGAACAAGAAGCGCAAGCTCTTGAAGTTGAAGGAGGGCGGAAATGATGAGGAAAATGGTCAGCTTAAAGACGGTTCGGGTGGTGAAACGGAAGAGAATCAAGACGACCAGAACGCAGAAGAGCTGAAAGAGGTGGTGGCCGCAAGTGAGAAGTCGTCCAAGGAGAGTGAGGAGAAGATCGAGGAGAAACTCAAAAGCCTCGAGAATGTGGAGATCTTGGACCCTGCGCAAATTGAAGAGATTACGCTGGAAATCAAGGTGATTGATGATAAGTTGGAGAAGTACGAGGCAGTCAAGGCCGCAAACAAAGCCAAATTCCTAGAGGCCAAGCTAGCCCACGAGGCGGGTGGCGACGCGGGCGCCGACGAATCCAGAGATACCGTTCGCAGGAGCAAGTCCCACAAGCAGATCCAAGGACCATACCGTCTTATGCGTCTACTACCGCATGTGTCAAGGCCCATTATCCACAAGATGCTCAAGATTGACCTGCACGAGCGCGCCACTATTGAGGAAATCATGAACGATGAATGGATACACAGCATAAAGTGCTGCACGTTGAAACAGGCTCAAAAAGGTACAGATGTGAATATTGAGGACGCGGAGTATGTGATGTTTGAAAAGGGCGAGCCTGATCATGAGCACACGGCTGTGATTGACGAGCCATGCGAAAAGGCTTAAAGGGAGCAGAAAAGCAGAGAACTAAAGAGCCGAGAGTGCAGAGAACTAAAGAGCAGAGACTTAAGAGCAGAGACTTAAGAGCTGAGAACTCAAGAGCAGACGACTAAAGAGCAGAAGAAACCAAGCTCTCAAGAGCTAAAAGTCCAAGGGCCTACACTTGATCATCAAAGAACGGGGGAAGAGCTTGCTTCATTTGCTCCCCAACTGTTTTCAATGCGGGGCCGGAGTCTGCACTCGAGGTTTGAGCTTCGGAAGGATTTGTTTGAAGGCTGATTGAATGCTTGAATGATGTGAATGGGGTGAGCGGGAAGAAGCCCGCCACGCGTGTTTTGCTGACTCAAGTTGCTCTGGTCATAAGGCCGTGTCTGTAAAGGACATGGTGGGACCATGGCCGGTAGCCACTAGTTGCGTTGACCAATGGTAGCCGTCATCACCCAGCTACTTGAAGATATAGCACACGAGTGATGTACCACTTCGCCCCGCAGAGGTAGCCTGGCATCCGTGTGTGGTGGTGAGTCGTGACGTGACCCATCAGGACCGGTGGGGCTGGTGTACGGGTGTGCGCTGCGACGGAGCGCCTAGTTACATGGCCATGCCCGACGTCTTGGCACGGCAGAAAGCACGCGCCGTCTTACCACATCCCTTCCTAGTATACCGCCCTAAAGCCCTACAGTGTACGCTTCTCGATATACTCTTGTCTCACTTGTTATACTATCTAGCATCCGTTTCGGCATAGAACTAGAGCCCCAGGCAGCAATACTACAGCAGTACGGTACACAATGCAGACGCCCTTCAACGGCTCGAGGCTCAAAACAACGCTCAAGATGGCCATTTCCAAGCTCAAGTTCCTCCAGGAGAAGAAGCTTGCGCTTGGAAAGCAGCAGCGGCGCCAATTGGCCGACCTCTTGGCCGCGGGCAAGGAAACCAGCGCCACGATCCGCGTGGAGAACATCATCCGTGACGACATCTACGTCGAGCTATTGGAGTACCTAGAGCTTTACTGCGAGTTGCTCTTGGCCCGGCTCCTGCTTATTTTGGACATGCTGCGCGCCGACGTCGATCCCGGGCTCCAAGAGGCCGTGGCGCTGGTTATTTACAGCTGTTCGCATGTGGAGGTCAAGGAGGTGGCGTCAGTTGGCGATATGCTCAAGGTGCGCTACGGCGTGGAATACACCCGGCGCGTTTTGGACTCCGCGGCGGGCGTTTCCGACAAAGTGGCCAGCCGGTGCGGCATTGAGCCTCCGCCGCTGCATTTGGTGGTGATGTACTTGACGGAGATTGCACGCGCCTATGAGGTGCCGTACTCCCAGGACGCCACGAGAGAGGTGGACCATGGCCTGGCGGAGCTGCTGGAGGGTCTGGCCAATGGGAAGGAAGGCCAGCTGTTGGAGGGACAGGTGCTGGACAAAAACCCAGGCATGGAGAAGACAAGTGTCACAGACAAACCAGCAAAAGAGCAGCCCGACGGACGGATCGGGCGACAGGCGCAGCCCAACGAATTGAGTGATTTTGACAAGTTGAAGGAAAGGTTTGCCGCGTTGAAGCGGTGAGACTTGTTGAAGCGGTGAGACTTGTTGAAGCGGTGAGACTTGTCGATGTGGGACAGTTCTGGATGGCGGCTTAGTTGCTGCTAAACTGAGGCGTTGACTGAAGTGTGGTTCCGACGCCACGTGTCGAATGAAATGCCCTGAAATCGACTGCATCCTCCTTCGATCCACCCGCTGAGGTGACTGGTTGGTCTTTTTGAACAGTTGATCCTCTGAACTGCCGACTTTTCTCTATTGCATTTCTAGTTGATCCGAGGACCAGTCGGATGCTAGTTCCTCGTTACTTGACTCCGTTGAAGAGGTCGGCTGGTGCTTATGGTCCCCGTTGGTTATTGGATACCTAGGCAGTTTGGTTGATTCTCCATGGTTTCTTCAATTACTTGTCTCTACTAGTGATTGTCTCTACTAATGGATTTCTGATTACCAGCGGTCTTTACCTGGGAATTCTGATTACCAGCGGTCTCTACTAGTGGACTTCTGATAACCAGGGATCACTAGTTGGTTGTTTACTACTGGTTGCTTCATTTGATCTCCAGCTGCTCTAGTCTGGATGGCCAGTTGAGACTGAAATACTAGTTGGTTCGAATGGCGTTGCAGATCGGGTTTTGCCTGAGACTTCCTGCTTGGTTCTCGCAGCACCACTTCGGTTCTCTCGTTGCCCATCTCATTCTTCTCAGGTCTTGACCGGCATTGGCTCCGGCGTCAGTGCATTGCTTCTCAACCACCGATGGTTCAAGCTTTCACCGTGGCACTCCACCAGCCGACGCTGCCCCCTCTCGGTGGACTCTTGCGTCTCTCAGTCATGTCTTGCTGTGCCATTGGAAACGCCTTTGAAATATCAGTCTGCTGTGCCATTGGAAACGCCTTTGAAATATCAGTCTGCTGGCTTCAATTGCTGGCTGCCGCAAGTATCAACATCCCGGACACAATCCTGTGACTAACCCTGGACAAAGAAGACTGAGTATCAACACTAGATGTGTGGCCGAGTATCAGGACCTCGCACTGCGATCAAGTCCAACGGGACGATGCGTTTACGGTGCTAGCCACCTGTCGCGTATTGGGTCTATGTCTGCTGCACCTGTTCCTCTGAGCTTTGAGGGATGAAAACCAGGAGTCCTTTTGGTACATGAGCAGCAGTCTACCCACTGAAAAATACTCTTTGTTTCCCTCTGCCGTTGACTGTTACTGCATTCAAGGCTTCAGCTCGTGACTTGGCCTTGATTGTGGCGCTTTGACGGCACTGGCTCGACCATTGCCTTCTTCAACCTAATTTTGATGATAGATTTTGCAAAATAATAGTCAGGTCTAGGGTAGAAAGTCCAACAACTCTATGGATTTCACGAGAAGCACGTGATGCTTCTAACAAGAGGCACGTGAGGCTTCTAACAAGAGGGATGAGCTCCTCAGGATATCCCCACTCCGTTCCTACAAATACTCGTGTGGCCGTTCCTACAAATACTCGTGTGGCCGTTCCTACAAATACTCGTGTGGCCGTTCCTATAGCCCGCTCTCGTGCTCCCGAAACACTCAGCATGCAACCTCTCCGGGCCCATATGCCGGACCAAAGCCCAACCACTTGGTTACGCTGCATTTCAGCGGTGTTGATGGGACGCTCTTCCAGCGTCGCTTTTTTGGGCTCTGATTGATCCAGAGAGGCAAGTGCAACACCAAAGGCTCCGCAGATGATGGCTGAAGATGCCCGCGACGGGTGTGGCGCCTGCACACAAGCCCGCGCCTTCAAAACATCACCCCGGTTAGAGGGCCTTGTTTCGAGACCCACCCCGCAAACCCCGCCTCCAACCAGACTCCCCCTCCGAAAGATCTAAATTTAAGATTTCCACATGAGCATCTTGACGCCGCGGCAGAGCGACGAGCTCCACCGGGCACTCATGCAGTACCTTGAGCCCAAGCTCACTGCGGCAAACCATCACAGCACGCTCAAACTTCTAGGCCTGCTCTTGGATGTTTCCCCCGACAGCCCCCCGCCGGCGCCCAATTTTCTCGAGAAAAAATGGTCCACCGTGCTCAGGTTGCAAAAAAAGATATTGGACCTCCAGAACGAGATCAACAGCTATAAAGCGTTGGTGGAGCTGGCGAACCAGAACGGCGGTTCCGCCGTGGTGGCCCGCAACAAGCTTGACTGGCTCCCGAGCTCGCCCAATAAAGTGTTTCCCACCAAGTCCTCGCAGATTGTCAACTCCATCGCAGTTCACCCGAAATTGCCGTTGTTGGTGGCAGGGTGCACGGACGGTTCTATGATTGCATGGGGCCTCGCCACAGAGGACCCCCTGATACCTGAAAAAGAGTGGGGCGCTCACCTGCGATCTGTGCACAAGGTGCGGTGGTCGCCGGGTCACGTGGACGTGGAGTCGGATGTGTCTGACTACATTCTAGCGTCCTGCTCGTCGGATTTGTCCATCAAGATTTGGGCTGGCGACACCTTGAAGCACATTCGCACCTTAACAGGTCACGAGCACACTGTTTCCGGCATAGCTTTCTCGGCGCACAATCCCAACTTGCTATACTCGGTTTCCCGAGACAAGTCGGTGAAAATATGGGACATTGTCGATGGTTATTGCATTAGGACGTTTGTGGGGCACTCCGACTGGGTGCGTGACATTGACGTCATTAGCATCAACACCTCATTGGCATTGGACGTTCTTCGACGGTCCGAAATCACTTCCCATGAGATGGGCGACTTCTTGGTCACGTGCTCCAACGACCAGTCCATCCGCTTATCGCACCACTCGGGCACAGGTCTTGCGATGCTTTTGGGTCATGACCATGTGATCGAGACCGTCAAGTTCGTGCCCCTCCTAGCGAACCGCTTTCTAGACAAGTACATTTTACTGCATATGGACCGCTTCCCCTACCTCTCCAATGCCATTGTGGAGAACGAAGTATACACTCAGGTACTCGGGTTCAAGTACTGTGTTTCTGCCGGGCGAGATAATCTAATAAAAGTGTGGCTCCTCCCTCCGCCCACGCTACATGCACACCGCCCGCCCACGCCCGCCATCCAGAACAACCTGCAGGGCTGGCACGTGTTTGACATTCTAGGCCATCAGCTGTGGGTCAAGTGCCTTGATTTCCACCCTAGCGGGCGTTATTTATTTTCTGCTTCCGACGATAAAACCATCCGAGTGTGGGATTTCGGCTCTCTACCCGAAAAGGGCGTGATTTCCTGCACCAAGACCTTGGCGGGCCATGAGGGGTTCGTGAATGCCATTCATTTTGCCGGCTTCGAAATGGCCTCTCCGAAGCCCGAGTTGTCAGAAGATCGCACCACATCGATTGAGGCTTCTATGCGATGTCTTTTTGCCAGCGCAGGAACTGACAATACCGTGAAAACATGGGGTTGATATGAAGTTGAGCAAAACTCATAGATGCTGATTTTTGTTTCGTCATGTGAGTCGCTTTAGCTTATTGGGTCGAAGAATTGTGCTGAATGATTTCATTTGTTGAAGGATATCAATTGATATTTGAGTGGGTAGTGTCAAAGGACGAATGCGCAGTTCCTTGGTCTACATACCAAACTGTTTTCAGACCAGGACATGACCCTTGTTCTGAGAAAAACCGCCACCTATAAAGCCTCCTGGAGAAAATGTGGATTCCACAAAGATTAGCCGCGCTGCCTTGGAATGATGTCAGTGTATTACGATAACTGACAGGGAGCTTCAAAAAATTATTTTCTCTGCTTGCTCACATTCGTTGAAGGTGGTCTCATAAGCCCACACAAACAGACAGCTAATTTGAAACGTGTGTCGGTGCGGTAAGCTATCCCGGAGACCACGAGGCACTAGTCTTCAAGATTCCCAACAACCACAATGATGCATATGTTGCTTAATTGAAGTTACATGCTTAGAAAGCACAGCACACCGTGCGGAAATCCAAAGTCAGGAAATTGGTGGGTATGGCAAGTCCTGGGTAGTGCGGTTGATGGCAGGATAAACTAAGCAGTGCCGAAATGATGCATACTGACCGCTCACCTTAAGGACTAGCAGTGCAGCTTCCTGACATTGACACATGTTAGTGATGTCGATTCCGAGAAGCAGGCGATCGCTGCTGGAAACTGATGCTCCTCCAAAATGATGTTGCTACGCGAGATCGATGTTTACCCGAAACACCCACCATTGTCATGGATGGAGACATGTGCTGTAAACCGGCTAGGTGCAGTGGTAGGGGCGTTCATGGCCCGTGGTGGGCAAATGCATTCCAGCCAGTAGCTTCGAAAGGAAGCGTACCGTTGGTCGGAACCCTACTCTGCATCGGCGGAAGCAACACGAGTCTTGCGGGATCATCGTTTGCAGTGGAAGCCTCCTGACCAACAAGTCTCAGAGATCAGGGTCTCAATCGGAGACTCAGAGATTAATATGCACCAGAGATCAGTGTCTCAGTCGGAGACTCAGAGATTAATATGCACCAGAGATCAGTGTCTCAGTCGGAGACTCAGAGATTAATATGCNACCAGAGATCAGTGTCTCAGTCGGAGACTCAGAGATTAATATGCACCAGAGATCAGTGTCTCAGTCGGAGACTCAGAGATTAATATGCGCCAGAGATCAGGGTCTCAATCGGAGTCTCAGAGATCAATATGCGCCAGAGATCAGGGTCTCAATCGGAGTCTCAGAGATCAATATGAGCCAGAGATCAGAGAGGGGTAGAGCATTTCCCCGAACCCCGGGCCCGACTCTCGAGTGCACGGGCTGAGAAGTGATGAGTCTCTTCCATAGTCCCTCAGGGCTTGACATTGCTGCTACCACGGCTCCTATCTCAAACACTCCCAACTTGCGGTAGACATTTCTTGGAGTTTCCGAGCAAGTCAAGCTATCCCGCTATCTTGTGCGACGACAATACTGCATCCCAAAGCGTGCACTTTGTCTCGAAAATGAGCAAAGAGTGGTAATGCACTAGCAGTGGTAAATTCAGCTGTGAGAAACGCTCACTGTTAGATGGGGAGTCGTCAGACCTAGAAGACGCGCTTGGGTGGAGCACTTCGGCAACCCACCTCCAATTACGCGTAGTATTACCTTTTCTAGCAACATCCAAGGAAACCTGCAACTCAATTGTTCAAGTAGCGGTCACAAGCTGATTACCATAGTAGTGACTACCTGCAGCTAGTAATGCTAGACATGGTGCTAGGCTGTACACGTTTAGACTAGTCACTATTATCAGTCTCCTCTTGTAATTACACCTTGTACACCTGTTGTAATTTCACCTCTTATAGTATACTGAAAGACTTGTTACGCAAATTAATACTACACTCATGAGGATACTCGTAGACTACGCCGAAAGAGTAGAACCAATATTTTCTCCACCACACTACTACACCTCCTTTATGAGCTTGGTGAAAACATGGACCAGGTTCTTGCATAACCCCTTCAGCCAAGGAACGGCTACGGAAGGATTGGAACTTGGTATCCCTGTAAGAGCTCGCCTGAAGGCCTGGAAACTCATAGACAAGTGACCTTTAAACCAGGAATGTCTCCACAAGAATTATTGACTATCGTAAGTCATCGGTGGCGAAATCTAAAGTGAGAGGGCAAATTCAGTGAAGCAATTCAGGTACACTAGTATCTAAATTCGATAAGTGCAGTACATAAAGATTGCAATGACCAGTTATGGGAGTATTTATTGAAGCTACATTCTGTTTTGACTGCATACAAGTACGTACCAATGATCAACCTGGAATTCACGTAGCAACCGTTGATTGAGTGAATTTGTGGAGTAAAGATTATTGGCTTACTTTGGTTGAAGTTTGATTTCTTTTCTTTTTAGTCACCTTCAATTACCCGGAGGTGTTCGTTGATAATCCCTATATCGGGGTCATTTCCACCTCTCCGTGTATGAGCGGCGCACTACCCTTAGTGGATTGTCCCATTTTACTAATTCGGATTCACACTAATACTTGTTACTCCACCTGCAAACCTAGTCTTTTCGCGTCCCCCAGGTGAATTTATGGAATTGTGCATACGTTGTGTGCACTCCTTCGACGACGTGGACCATGACGTTTCTGGTGGGCCCTACGAAGCCTTTGGTTACGAAAAGTTTGTGAGTATTCCAGACAGTCTCAGCACAATCTTGGGGGAGTTGTGGTTTTCCTCCATTGTATATCCGTTCCCGTTGCTCCATGCGGCGAGCACTCTAAAGCGTGAGGGAAAGCCAAGGAATTCAAGTTTAAGGGACAACGTTTCAAACCAAACTTGAGGTATTGTGAATGCTTTTGAATATTTCAGCTATCTTTGGAGCAAAAGTGATTTTGTTTGATTTGAAATTTGTACTTCAAGTTCAAGGTATTAATTTCAGGGAGCAAATGTTAGCTTCCTTGGTTGTTAAGGTCAAGTACTCAAAAGATGGATTTGTGATAATCCCTAAAACAAGGGGATCGTCCAAATTATATAGATAAAAACAGGTCTGGGCCACATAGTTTCCGATGCCCCATGGCGAGGTGGGGGCCTGAATGCACCATCTTCAGTGGGCGTGAGGACACGATGGCGCCATCTTGGTTCCAGCCGGAGTGTTGGACACGGCTAGACCCTTAATCGCCAATAATGCCCAAACTGACTTCCCAAACTGACTTCCCAAACTGACTTCCCAAACTGGCTTTTTTGGACCGAAGTGGTGCCACAGACGGGATTGTTCCTGTATCTCGGAACACCACACATTGCAATTCGAGGCGAAACCCCGGCGCTGCGCCTGATCGTATGCAACTGGTGCCGTCTCGTCTAAGCCCCGGAGATAGGTGGTCGGGACGGGGCACGCCTCCCTCCAGATGGTTCGAGGGCGGTTTTCCCTTGTATCCGCACGTCGTAGATTGTGTATCCGTGGGTGGCACGCTACCCTGGTGGATCTAACGGCAAACGTCTGATTCGTGATTTTTAAAAAGCACGGTTATTAGGTTTATAGTCAAGTTTAACAAAACATACTGGTGTAGTAAAATGCTAATGTTTGTTATCCATCCTTCAGTTTACTCACGGATACGTGAAGAGTTCCACACCACTAGCTCTTATCAGGAGTGCAAGCACAGCAAGAGGTGAGGATAGGGGGATATTATCACAAAACAGAGAGCATTTTTGATGTTCAATTTTCCATATAAACACATCCTCACATGTTTTGTGGACGGGTGTGCCAGCGACCAAAGTGCTCCCAAAGGTTAGTTCCCAAATTAGAAGGTCGCTCTGAGAATGCCATCGACTACCAAAAGTCTCCCCGTTCTGACTGAAATAGACCGTGACATCAGCCATGGCATCGAGGAATTGGCATATCAGGCACATGCCCATGGTAACCGCAGAACGTAAACGTAAAGGCGCCAAGTTCAACGTATTTTGACTCGATGTAGTAGCACATCTACTTGACAGTCCAAAAGCAGTACCTCTGAGGGAGGTAGGCCCCGTCGTAACGTACGGATACCAGTTGAAATCCGAGCCCGCCCCACCTCTATAAGGCCTATCAATTACCAGCTGTAAAGACGACTCTTTTTTCTGATGCGAAGATCAGGTTTTGAGCTCGTTCAAAACTTCATCGCAGGCTCTTCGTAGATGGACCTTGTGAGTGACATGCTTGCTAATTCCAGCCTTTAATGAGAATTCCGTTTACGGCAGCACAACCTTTCTTTAAAGACGACCACCACATGCTGAACCGGTGGTTCTAACGTGCAAAGATATGAGGATTCCGTCACGGACATAAAAGAGAGACCGGCAGTGAAATCAACCAAAACGTATTTGAAAAGATGAACACTGGAGATTTTGTCATGTTCTTTTTGTTCTCTGTTGACCTCAGGTAATTAGAGATCCTTTCGTTCTCTCAAACTAAGGATCACCTATAAGTTTATAGGTGAACTTGGCCAGGGCCGCATGGGCTCCTATTGCACCCTTTCTGAAGGTGGGCTCAGCAGATGGAAGTTCAGATGCCGTTGCATATCACTAAGGCATACACTTCGAGAGACAATTCGGATCGGTTTGGTGCTGAACAATCATAGCTTTTAAAAAATCTCACATTTGGCCAGAGTGGCTGCTCTATATAGACCTTGACAGAGCCGAGAAATTGAATACCCCGTCGTGAAAAGGATGGCCCACTCTGCCGTGACTAGTATAGCCCCCCGAGGTGGCTGGGGGCTGCGTGGCTAGTCAGCTGTTACCAAACCAAGAGTACGCCAGGCACGCCTGGGCGTGGCATTCACTCATTATCAATCATTGCACCAAAGCCACTTCAATCAAGTAGGCAATCATGGCATTGATCGCAGATCTTACCACACACCACAAAGCGTGAAGAAACCCTATGAGCCAAGCTGCCTATGTCGTTTCCACCAAATGAGGAGCGCGCTGGGCCCACTCGGTCCACGACCCGTCGTACACGCGCAAGGGAATGTTGGGCGCCACAAGTTCGATGGCCAACTTGAGGATTACCGCCGTCACACCCGTCCCGCACAGCACGATGATACCCTTGTCGAAAGGAGCGGTCAAGTCGAGACCAAACTCGCGCTGGAGCAAATCAGAGATCTCCTCCTTGGTCTTGTAATTTCCGTTCTGGGTGAGAACTTTGGAAAATGGGAGCGAGAGCGAGCCGGGCACGTGCCCAGCAGGCAAGCCCGCACGGGGCTCTGGCTCCTTTCCCGAAAACCGCCCGGCGGACCGGGCATCGAACATGACATAATTTGACGTCAACTCGCCGCTCTCCACGAGATCGGCCAACTCCTCGAACTCAATCACTTGCTGCCGATACGTTTTGGAGAAGGCATCCACAGAGACGCCGCCGTACTGCAGGGCGGGCTGCTCAATGGGGGCTTCCCCCGTAACATGGTCCGGAAACGCGCGCTGGAAGTCTGGGTAGTGATCCACCAAATAAACATCTTTGTGGCCGTACAACGCGAATGTCCACGCGGCCCGTGGCCCGGAGAAAATCCCCGTTCGGTCGTATACCATCACCGAGTCGGATGCGCGGATTCCCATGGACGAAACCGCCTGGTTGAAAATCCGCTGTGCGGGGAGCATGTGTGGATACTTGCTGGGCTGGAGACTCACCTTATCCAAGTCGAAGAAGACTGCATTTTTGATTCGGTTTTGGCGGAATTGCTCCTGGGCGTTGTGCGGGTTGTTGGGCATGTACCACGTGGAATCCACTGGGACCACCGACGCCGGGCCAGCTAAGAGCTTAGCTGCTGCAACTGGAGAAATGATCCTCACCGACATGTAATAACCGCTTGAGGATTTGGAATCAGACAGCTTTTTTGCTGCCACCGAGACTGAGTGAGTACTTGGAACTATCCTGAGCCTTTCTTGAGACTGACCGGGAAGATTTGGGATTTCTGGAATTTCCTAAAGATCCTCTATTTGAGAAGTATGCTGGAATACTTCTAAGACAACTTCAAATTGCAGCTTGGGTCGTGCTAGTAAGCCAGCTGTATAGGTTTCAGGTTATCTGGGGGGCAGCACCACGGCTCACCCTCCGCAACGCCGCGGGCCATTCTGCAGGGCAATCAGTCACGTGATATCCCGTCAAACACCCACACCTTTTTCACACCTTATGACGCTTTCAAGACGTTTTCCGCAGCTTTTAACCCCCTTTATCGTTGGCCTCGAAACTTGCTGGAATGACTGGCAAACTGCAAGATAAGGCTCAACTCCGCCTCTGTGCAGGAAGTTGATTGCAACAAGCGAAAGCCCGTGGGAATCCGTCTATTTCGACGGCGCTGTCAGTGTCACACCAGACCTCCCAGGGGCGGAATGATGCATCGCATTGTATACTTATTGCCGGGTGAGATGGAGGTCGTGAATGAGTGGGGGGACAAAGAATGTGGCTTAGCCAAGCTTTCAGACATTTCTGACTGATTGGGGGATATGCTTCATTTTACGGACACCGTCCGCAGAAACCAATTTTGAGGACTTTTGCAGGAGCACAGACTAAGACTTCAGCAAGGAAGCTCACACTCTCAGGTCCGGTGCTCGCTTTTGAATTAGCTGACGATTGCTTCCTTGATTATTATGGGAGTCTTAAGACTAGTCGGAGCTCGACTGCTCAGAATGATGTCGATCGCTTCTTGCGATACATTGCAGCGGTAGCTTTAATTTACAAGTCGGATGCTACTGTAGTGATTCTACGCTATGTGATTCTAAACTCACAGCAAGGTTCTTCACATTGTCAACTATCGGTGAGAACTGACAACGGCGTGGAATTCGCCAATGACGTTTTGCTAGCATCCTTCTTTAACAACGGAATCCTGCACAAGTTCACGATTACCCACTCATCATGAACGGTACCGCTGAACGGCAGAATCAGAACGGCAGAATCAGAACGGCAGAATCAGAACGGCAGAATCAGAACGGCAGAATCAGAACGGCAGAATCAGAAGACCAGAAACTACTCCTTCAAGAAGCCGTTCCACTTAATTTTTGGCCTGACGCCATTGGCATGGCTTCTGTGATTCTGACCAAACACCAAAAGGGACCTTGAAATTCAAGACTCCGCTCCGACTTTGGAATGGAACGAATGGTATCTTCCCTAAGAGATTACACCCATTCGGTTGCACAGCTAGTGTTCTTCTTCCTCACGAACTAAGAGCTAACAAGCTTGATGCTCTGCTAGTCATTTGCGCCTACCTCAGCCAGCCAGGATCATGCCAGGCATGGAGTCTTTACCTTCGATCCGATGCATGTGTTTGAATCTTCTCAAGTTTGATTCCTTGACAATGAATATTATGTCAGGTGTTATGATATCCCGCGCATTACTCACTGTGGCCCTAAGTAGCGTAATTAACGTTGATCGGACGGGAAACAGTGTGATCTACTTGGTATGGCCGCTTTAACATATGCAGGGAAATATTATGTGAGAATAAACCTCGGTTTCATGACTTCAACCACGATTTATTGAAGTTATACCAGGAGCTTCTTATGGGTCTGGAGTTACTGGACATGTTTAGTTGTCTGACCACGCAACATCTTTGGTTATTTGTCTAATATGGGCGGCAGTTTTTTTTATATTGAGGATGACCTTCACTAACCACAGCCTGTTGGCTGCGTCGTCGTCATCACAACGGATCAATCAGGAGGCCGACGAAGTCTGGGCCCTCAGGAACCTATAAAGTCAGGGACTTTGGCCCTATTCAGAATAAAGTCAACAATGATAAGGCCATGGTGAAAATTCAAGGATCTGTGGAAACGACAGAGAAGAATAGAGGTTGACTGAGACGACAACTAGAGTGCCTAGAAAGGGAACTACCAGAGCACCCGATCTCAAGAGCTCGAGGTTCCTAAGTACATGGTGACGCTCCAAACTACATGACTTTGGACGGGCAAGAGCGACCTTATTGTTTGGAGATACGGTTGAAGCTTTTTCAAAAAAACTTACCCCAATTATGGACCGCAGAAACCAACCGTGAGTGTATACTCGCCACGTGAGCTGAAGTGACCGTGGCTCGTGACTCCAATTCATGCCCAATTTCACATCAGCTGGTCCTTACACACTGACTCCTTTCTCAAGAACAAGCATAGACGCATGGGCAAAAGGTTTTGGACAGCGCCCAAAAAAGAGGGGCTCTGGCCTTGTCCTGATTTGTTCGATTTTCCCGATCAGCCGCATCATTGGATGAGTTTCTTTCTTCCTTTCTGGAGAAGCATGTCATCAAAGCGTCGTTAGCAAACTCGGCGCCGTTATGCTTTCGCATTGGAGACAACAACGAGGTTCGTACCGCGAACAGCAACAGGTATCTACAAGGTGCTGGATTGCTTCTTCGGCATCCGACTTGTAGTATAGAGGAACTGCTGCAATGAACGCGAGCAACGATCGGCAATCTTCAGGGGGAAGCTTGTCATATATGAGTCAAAAGGGCCGCTTTCGTCGAAATATAGGGGTCTGTCGTCGCCCATTAACAAGCGTACCAGTGGCACTAGTCTTGGGACCACCGTCTCGGCTCAAAGAGGGAGAGAAATGGTATGACAGTTTCACGAGTGCCACCAACGATATTGGTGGGGCACGAAACCAACGTGTTATATCCAAAGTTGCCTGTCTTATAATAGGGAAGGAATGAAAGCCGCGGTGGGAGCAGAGGGAAGAATTGCACATACGCCCCAGGACCGGCCGTCAGTGATTGAAACGGATGCAAGGTTCACGAAGATCAAGCGCTGAAGGCACCTTAGTTCGGGAATGAGGAGCAAAGAACTCCTTCAATCAGAGCAAGGAGCGGTTCGAAGTGAAAAGAAGGGCCAGGGGAGCATACCACGAGAAATCATGGAGGTTTCGTTGACGACTTCAAAAAGATGGAGCAGTTGGCGAGTAAGACTTGTCCGTCACAAGATGAACAGTGCAGGCAGCATTCAAAAGAAATCTACTATTATAACAATCAATTTGTCTCAGGAGGTTTCGACAGTGATTCAACCAGATACAGGTCTTTTGGTCAGGATCCTAGTGGGAAGGAGGACTCTGGTGGCGGCGGCGACACCCGCACCACTGCGGGACGTGGAATCATTCGCGTTGGCAAACAGCCTAGTAAGAGCTACTAGGCACCGGCCCCAAGCGTGGATGTGGTAAGCATGAACGGACCACCGCAGAAGAGAAGACATCACATCACAATTTGAGGTGCCTTGAACAAGAGAAATGGCGTGCTCGATGTAGGTGGGATTTCTCATGACTCAGTCCGTGTTTTGATGAGCTCGCGGGTCTTCTAAACAGCTGGTCCTCGTTGAAGGCTGGTTTATTATTACTTGTCTGATTAGTTTGTTTCGTTTCATTGTGGTTTAACCAACTAAATAGCGATGGTACAGGGGTGAGCTTACAAGTCTAGACACTTGCTCAAGTCAAGGTTCCTTAAAAAGCAGGCTTGAAAACCCCGTCTCCAATGCAGTGGGAATAGAACTTCTCGCGTCATGCGTCCCTCGATACATGAAGTGTGTTGAGGGTAAAAAGACAACCCTTCTTGCTAAGAGAAAGTCCTCACTCTTGTTCACTGATTGGCCTCACCACTCCCATATCGCTGCCTGAAATAGCGGCTTTCGCAGCTGGAACCAATGTGTGAAGTGCCGCATATGCGTTTGATCGCCAGCCAGGTACATTCGAACTAGCTCGACCTTTGTAACGAGCTCTTATCAACTGACATCACATAGATCCCAGACTTCCCCTTCCCCTATCACCTAGAAAGCCAGCTTGAATTCACCTCGGGTCCATGGAAAAGACCTGGTATTGTCGGGCAATTCCATCTCATGCCCTCACAACAACCCGCGAGCACATATCATCATAAGTGCTAAGCCACTCAACAGCAGTAGTAGATCACTCTTGGGAAGTACCCGGAAGCACGGTATCTGCCCTCATAAACTCCCTCAAGGCCATGGTAGCATAACTACTAACGCCCAATTTCATACGCAATATGACCGCAGTCTTTTCAGCGCCTTCTGGTGCAGGTATGATTCTTTGCAGGAGACCGCTGTCGAGCTCCGGGCCTTTACCAAGCTCTGGTTGTTCGTCCTGTGCCTCACCTTCACGCTTCTCAAGCAACTCGAGGTCCGTATAGAGAATGCTGTCGTCATCCTCCTTGTAATGAGTGATTTGATAAGACACGTCTCGCGCACGGGCCACCAAGTGGCGGTAGGAGCCGGCCAAGCTAAACTCTTTGATTTTGCGCCCCATTTTGTGCGGGTCGAGCGAGTCCTTCTTCATGGCTGACTCGTACACCTGCATCAACTGTTCATTGGCGGGATACCGCACATCACATCCCGGCGATGGAAGCACCACATCGTAGATGGTGAAATTGCCTGAGCGAACGTCCTGTGCCGTGAGAGCACGCACTTTGGCGGCTCCTTCGATAGCCGAGTCCTCAGGAAAGTCGCCAGCCGTGGCCTCGCCATTATCTTCGGCGTACACCAAGTCGCCTTCCTGCACATCGAGCCCGAAGAGCTCCACCCGCTTCGACGTCACCAAGTTCCATATATACGACTGGTACGCGTGCACGTAGATGAGGCGGAGGTTGCGCGGGATGTTGAGGATCGCCCGGAAGTACATATCCGTGGTGTAGGCATCGGTCGGCTTGTTTTTGGCCAACAGCGTCAACACCGAGTGCTCGGCCAAGCACCGGCGCGGCATGTGCTTGAGGGCCTCGCCGGCGTTTCCTGTTTCGGCCCATATGCGCCGTGCATTGACTGAGTCCGGGACCACGCGCTCCTGCTCGGCCAAAATGAGTTCCACGGCGCCCTTCCAGTCTTGTCGTAAAAGATAGATCCCGAGCACGTGAGAAGACACCGAGAAGGTGCCGAAGCGTTGAAGTCCATAGTAGTTGATGAACCCGGTACTCTGTAGAGACGAGAAGCTCTCCTGTACCACGCTAGCAAGACCAGCAGCATCGCCGTCAGTCTCAGCTCCGCCCCCGACAACCCGTGCATTCCGAATAGCAATGACAAACTCATTGCCCTCAAGATCACCCAAGTCCAAACCGCGGTCGCTATATGCAAACAGACCTAGCACCGTGCCCTTCAAAGCCTTGTTCAAAGACGTCACTCGGGCCACCTTGGCCTTGTGAATACAGAAGCGCTGGCACGTGACACCCCGGCGGTCCTTGGTGCCAGAATACTTGACGGTTTTGGCCGGGATGCGCATGAATTTGGTGATGGTGTTGGCCACCTCCATGGTCTCCCTATTTTCCTTGTAGACGGTGAAATGCAAATAGTTCTTGTAGGGGCCCAAGCCGTAGTTAACGATGCCACTTTCGTCCACGTGATTGACGAAATTATTTTTGCGTGCGGGCTTGGAGCTGCTGACGCCAATCTTGAAGGTATTGTCGGCAGTAGTACTGGTGTCCAACTTGCCATCGAAAGCCTGACGGAATAGCTGATGTAAGAGTGTTCGGGTGGCCTTTTCGTGGAACTGCGTGGTGGTTTGCATGCTGCCACCGCCCACCACGAGTTTTTGCATCTCGTCGATTTCCTCTGGGGTCAAATACTGGCTGAGCTTCGTGCGGTACTCATCAGCCAACTGGAATTCACTGACAACTTCATTAGAAGGAGTTTCTGTTGGGCTCTCTGGGGCTTCACCAGCTTTCATTTGAGACTGGGGTTTGTTCTCGCCCAGAGACGATCCTTGAGTGCCTTCACTCGTTTGATGAGGTTTCTGGCTAGCCACTCCCTGGGTTCCTTCAAATGTTCCATTAGCATCACCATTCGCTTCTTTCGTTTTATTTGCTTCATTAGGTCTTTCCCAGGATCCATTCGCTTCGCTTGCTCCTTCGCTTGCTCCTTCATTTGCTCCGCTTGATCCTTCATTTGCTCCGCTTGCTCCTTCGCTTGCTCCTTCACTAGCTCCTTCACTGGCTCCTTCACTGTATCCATTCACACCACCAGCTGGCTTTTCCACACTTCTTTCTTCCTGTATAGCTTGTTGATTCTCTGGTTTGAAAGCGTCTCGGTTCTCCAACGCCTTCCTTCGCTTCTCCTGTCTCTTCTCCTTCGACGTTGCGCCCAAAACAGGCCCCTGATCAGTTAGGTGCACGACACGCCCGTCCTGGTCAAGCTCAAACACTTGAAAATCCGAATACCGCAGCTTGATGTCACCGACAAAGCCAACCGTGGATCGGTTGATGTACTGGGTGATGCCCACGTCAGGCTCTCGCACAACTTTCGGGAGCGCCAGAGTAGCAGGCTTCTTGGAGACGGGTGATGCAGCGGGCTCGCCGCTGCGCTTCAAAGCAGTGGCCATGACTTTCGGAATGTGCACTAGCTGTTGAATCTGCACTAATTTGCTGGCAGATATGAACCTGGATAGTCAAGAGGACATTGTCGCTGCACCGATGAGAAGAGCAGAAGAAGCGGGCCCGGTGCACGGGTGCACATGCACGTAGTGTATATAGTACCGTAAACCGTGTATAGTACCGTAAACCGGGTATAGTACTATAAACCGGGTATAGTAGTGCAAGGCTCAAGGGTTGAAAGTGCCTCCTTACACCTCCTGAAAGACCATTACGTCGTCTGAGCTGCCAGCCCGGGCGGTTGTGGATCAATTCCCCCCAATAGGAAGGAAACGGGTGTGTCCAGCCCGAAATTGACATTAAAATCTCGACAGTAGTGAGACTTCCTAATATGTCCCCCGAAACCAGACCAAAGCAAACACTTCTAGTCTAAAATCGAACATTCGTACACTTGGTTACGGAGCCCTGAACAGGCTCACCTACCTGAGGAATAGCTTGTATACAGTCTTGGAAATCCGGAAATTTCAGTTTCTGGATAATCATGGGGAACCGGAAGGACCCGGGTCAAACCAGCTGAGTGTTCAAGTCTACATTAACAAGTTGTGTGTGTACCAGAGATGTTATCGTACAGTAGTGTATGTAGCAGAGATATGGTACGGTAGTGTATATAGTAAGATGTGTTTGGCAGAGTAGTGTATATAGTAAGATGTGTATGGTAGAGTAGTGTATATAGCAAGATGTGTATGGTAGAGTAGTGTATATAGCAAGATGTGTATGGTAGAGTAGTGTATATAGCAAGATGAAGAATGGTACAGTGTATAGGTGGATATTCTAGGGCGCAGTGCGGTGGTGCCTCTCGAAACAAGTCCCAGGCCAGCTTTGCGAGGGTTGATGAGGGACGGTGCACCCGTGCACCCGCCCTCGAAATGCTGCTGCGCAAATGGGTGCAAAACCCACTGGCTACCACTTGCTATGTTTCCCCGTACTCTCCACCAGGACTCCCAGTGGCCCGACGACTTCGAGCCTAGCGGACTACAGCTCAACGGCTACGCGGCGCCCGCGCCCAATGTCTCTGGAAACCTCCGCAAGCGCACTTTGGTCCGCAAGTTCCTATGTGACCAGATGCTCCGAGTCCGCGAGAGAACGCACGACGGAGGCTTAGCGGCAGACAAGTGCTTGACTCTAGATGGCAGCGGCCAGGTGGACCATCTCCACAAGTCGTTCTCGTGTAAACTGATGCGCACGTTGAATCTGGTTCTGACTGTGGTGGCAGACGACGGCGGGCGGTACCGGGCACTGCGTAGTCCTCGCGTGGTGACCATCGAGGGCATGTCCCGACACACCAGCCCGGCGGTGCTCATCGCGGCCATTTCCGGAGGGCCGTTGGAGAAGGTGGTGTTCCACCGCGAGCGGACGCCGATGTTGGAGGCACACTTTCTCCGGGCCGACGGCGCCACCAAGTTCTTGCGCAGCAGCCAGGACGGCGAGCTCAACGTGCACGGGCGGCGGCTCCTGGTGAAGTGGGCCAGCGGGTTGGATCGCGGGGTGCCGTTGGCGGCGTACATCCGCGAGGAGATTGAGCTCTACGGGGCGTCTCGCGTGGTTGTGTTGAGCAAGCCCATTGCCCATAAGCGCAAGGACCATGGCTCCAAGCGGCGCTACCCCAACGCTGCGGACAACTTCTCGGGCGACCTCAATTTGGATGCCATCAAGTGGGACTTTGTGCAGTTTGGCGGTATAGTGGAGGTGAGTCCGGTGATTTCCACCAAGTTGAGCTTGAGCATTCAGTTCACCGATATCCGGAGCGCCATTTTGGCCATGAACACGCTACGCCTGCACTCACTGCTTCTTTACTTCAAGTACAAGGCGTGGAACCACCGCTATGATTGTGACGTCACCAACCGCCCGAGTATGGTTTATGAGTGAGTATTTACCTAGAGGGTAGTGTCTAGCCATTACCCGGCTACCCAGCCACCCGGCTACCCAGCCACCCAACCACCCAGCCACCCAGCCACCCAGCCACCCAGCCACTACCGCCTAGCAAAGACCATCTAGCCATCACCTCCTACACACTCCTACTACCAACTCAGTATTGGCCGGTTTAATATGACCACTCTGCTGCAGTTCTGCTACTACTCTACTACTACTCTACTATGTTACTGCGCTACTGCTTTACTACCACACCCCGCTCCACCACTAACTACTTGTTCACTACACTGCAAAACACCACTCCGCTGCTATAAACTACATGAACACTACAAAACTGCGGTTACTACAATGCTTCCAATTCACACCACACTAAGTGAAGATGCTAAAGGGCAACTCGGTAGGCTTTGAGTAAGAACCCAGAGCTCAATACTAATTCTTTACCAACCTTGAAGCAATGATACTCATCACTCTAGGAAAGTCGACGTATCAAAGGTTAGCTGTGCTGGAGGGCGCATTAAAGCAGCCGGTAATTTGAACGAGTCTATAGTGTTTCCAGTAGCGCGTTTTGTCTGGTGATTAGTATCATACGAGTGATCTTGACAAAAGTATAACTAATATAATGATGACTTTTAAAACCACTCTTGTCTTTGAAATGCTTTTCGAATTTCACCTCTTCGCATACACATCAAACAAACGGAATTGATATTTGCGAGAAAGGAGCTTCCAACCTAAACTTCCATGGGTTTCTACTACAGGTCTATGTGTTTTCTTCAAAAGATGTACACGGCGAAAAGTATGAGCCCACAGTGTGAGAATCTGGCGCAAACTGGGACGGTATTCCGTCACAGGTTGCAAGGAGCTCCTTACCAGGTAACAGGAATCTCACGCAAGCTACATAAATAGTTCCGTGACTGGCCATCATTAGCGTTTGAAGTTTTGCTTTTTGAATGTAATCGACTTGAGACGTTGACAGCAAAGAGGCTGCCCGACAACACATGGCACGGGGTTAAAATGGGCGGAATCGTTCAGTGGTGGGTTTTGGCAATCCAAGAGAGTCTGAAGTAAAAAATTGCTATCCATGTTCTTTAAAGGGCCCGGTTAATCAGCTGATAGTATGGAGATGTAGTGGTTTTGGGTTCTGAAGTTTGAGGATTCTAGGTTTTAAGAGCATTTTCTTACTAGCAAAGTGTTGACATTCATTAGAAAATAGATAAAAACGTCGGATGCAGAAAAGATTTCCCCTTGATATCTAAAACAGGGCAATATCGTGACCGTACCGAAATTCAACAAAGGTGTGCGATTACCACTTACTGGAGGGGTCACGATCACACTGCAAAGAGGCATTCTGCTTTTTTTCAAAAAACGAACTTTAGTGCAAGTATTTATTTAAATTTAAGCTATAGACTCGCGGTTCCTTTGATACCCTCACTTACCGGTTTGGCAAAGTCTTGTGACTGAATCATCATCAAAGTTAGTTTGGTGTCTAGTTACTGAATTATCTTCAAAGTTAGTTTGGCGGCAAATGTATTCACGCCGGGCGTCGCAAATTATTTCCAAGCTTTGTAAAAGCACGTTGATGCGATTCCATCCTAAATAATCTTGGAACAAGTGAATTGTGAAGTCTGGTTTCGCAAAACGTTTTCATGGGGCATCTTTTCAAGAACGTCTCTTCCCAAAAGTGTCATGTGTTTGATGGGTGGGTTAACAAGATTTCCCCGAAAAAACTTCAAAAGCTCGCAGAAGGAAGAAAAGAATAAAAAATATCAAAGTACAACTTCACAACCTTTCCTTAGTTAGTAGTCCGAATAGAAAGACTACAGAGTCAGGAAGAAATACCAGAGCAAACATATGAAGGTCTCGAAAAGACTCCGTGACGAATTAGTGTGCAACTTAAAATTGGAGCCAGTTGTCCGAGGTCTTTATGGAGATGGGGGGTTTGAGAAGGTCAAAGCATTTAAATGTCCCGTTAAATCCCTTAGGCGGGCTTGAAATGGCTGGTGTGATTGACTCCAGTGTTGAATCATGTACTCACTCTACTGGCGTCGAGCAGGTCTTCACCGTGCCTCATGAACCGCAGTTGTGTCCTTGGAACAATGGCATTTGACTTAAGTATCTTCTCTGCCACGAGGAGTATAGTCTTTGCCGCATGTCCCTGCACTCCTCCCCTAGCTAAAGGGGGGTACTGCTCTAGCACAGAACTTGGTGTCGACTCTGGCATTTGGTACCTTTATATACACCAACATGCCAAATGTCAACCTCAAGTGATCGACCATCAAAGGTTTCCAGAAAAACTTTTCCGCTCTCTCTAAGCATAGTCAAACTGCTAGCATTTTCAAGTCATTATAAGTATCTTGTTTTCCCTGCAAATAGCCTTCAGGAGAATATTAGAGGTCGATGTCATTGCGATCTTTTCTGTAATTGTATTTATGTATCAATTACCTGATTCTCATGCTTAGTTGTTTAGTTCATCAAATTGGAAAAGCCAAAGACTTATAGTTAAATGTTTTTTTTAGGATACTTTCGAAGACGTTGTTTTGTAGCGAGCCAAAACTGTGGCTTTTATAAAGCGGGTCTACTCGGTGAGTATTTGTTGACGATAAAATGACCGCTGTTATTGGAGTTTGAGTCGCGCTCATTAATTCATCTGCAACGGGGGGTACAGCGAAGAAGCGCATATTTGTCTTACCAGAGAGTAAATCAATTGATTGTGGGTCCGACCGGATTGGATCATGCAGAACCCACTCCTCAAAATCTGCACTTTTCCAACAACCTTCGCTTCAGGGGGAAACGAACATCAGGGCATTTCAAGATAAGAAGCCTCGATCTTATTCACTAGTGGATTTAAAACAACAGTCCATTTCAACGACAAGCCGGCCATCTTCTAGATATGCTCGGAGAAACATGCGGCGTGATATCCTGGAACAGAAAAGTGTCAGAATCTAGGCACCTTAAGTATCGAATGGACTCCGGAGTTTAGACACTGCCAGTATTTCTCTAGTCACCACTAGGAAGACCATGACCAGCGAAGTAAGAACGCAAACTCACATACATGGTGGACCTCAAAACCCACTCCGCAAGGAGCGCAAGCTTAGCTACTTCAGAAAGGCCGAGTCCCGAGACGCTGCCCCAGGTTCTCATTGTAAGAGCAGTTTCGGGCCCTTTAGCTGGAAGAAGCCTTTGTGGAGTTCCCAATTTCTTAGTCACTGGCGGATCGAATGGTCCAGGACCTATGTGCTCGAAGATTTCGAGCTCTTGAAAAATGGCTTTTCCCACGAGGGTCACGGAGCAAGCAAGAAGACAATCATCGCGGCACCGATTAATTCAAAGCTAGATTCTCTCCGCCTGTGGAAGTGGCCGGTGTCATAACTTTGAGCTGTGTGCAGTGAATTCTCATTGGCTATACTATTCCATGTATAAGCCAAAGCTTGAAAGCAGGACTGGGATGCGAGTGTCCATACCAATAGGACATCAGGGGTTTAGATTTATCGAAAGCTGCTGCTTCGGGTCCTCAGAGAGGAGTCTTTGGCGAAAAAATCCATGCAAAGGGAGCAGGTGCTGCACGGCAAACTGACTTTGACTGACCCAAGAAGCGACCGCCGGAATCCACATCAGCACTGTGGACTAAAATGCTGTCCTGCCTGAGACCCATCCGCACGCGCAAATTACCCGAACAGATCTATCTCTGTCGGTACCAAATCCTCAATGTATATTCTCGGCCTCCTGACCTATCCCATAAACACCTCTTACACTTTTACCTGGAAAGCTCCTCATCTGGGCAGGAACCCGCACCAAGAAAATCATTTGAAGTTATTCAATCAAGGCAGTCACGCCCTCTTGAGGCTTTTTCCCCCGTTACGCTGCTAATTTGCCACGAATGCCACTGGCTGAATCCTGAGGGGAATATCTAGATGGGATATATGATACAATGATTGTTCCATGAAGAGCCACCCGAAATGACCACTCAGCGCACGGCCAATTTGTGGCTTCCTTCTGTCCATGCCCAGATAAACTTGATAATCCACAATCGTTAGGCACGTGACCGCATCGCCCATCATCACGGAAGCTTGGCCCCGTCAAGACGGCCCACGGCGATTAATATCGCAAGACAACACACCCTAGTTCAGCTATGGCATATGCGCTTTCGTGTGAGCAGTGAAACATACATCGATGAACATTGATGCTTGTAAAGGAGTAGGGGTGTTGAGCGTTGGACGGCGCAGGCGAGACCAAGCGCACACCCGTACCTCGGGCCACCACTGCCAAAAAGGTCCTAGTCTAAACTGCTCTCTTTTACTTTGCCAATCCCCGTTGCTTGCGGGATTACTGGATGTTTTTATGAGGCTGGCCTAAGCTTCGGCGCCTAGTAAGAAAATCTGCTGAGTGATGCCACGTTCCAGCTGCTTCGGAAGCCCGCGGACTGTATACAAATGACTTAAGATTAGTAGCGCCGCTCGCCATCACTGCGCACTCACTTTTTTTCCATGTTTACATCACGTGCGCGGCCGCGCATAGTTTAGTCTCTGCGTGATCTTCGCCTGACTACACGCCAAGAGACCCTAAACAACTCGACTGCTGCAGCCCCCTTTCGTGCTTTCCCCGCCTCCCCTCTCCTTAGCTTGTGATCTGCTTTTTTCGGCCATTGACATTTCGAGCTCCGGGACCCTGTGCTGAAACAGCTCTGAAACTCCCCCGCCGAACGCCTTACTAGTGCATGGATCTGCCTGGGCTACAAACGATAATCTACGACTTTCCGTTTTGACTTGCTGGCCGTTGATAGTTTCAGAAATTCTAGCTTCTCTGTGATCTTTCATCAAAACAGCCCTCACGAAGCGAGCCATTGAGACAAGTTCTTCAGACCCCAGGCATCTCGCTAAGACTTACCGCCAGCCTATTGACCGACTGATAGACAGTTTGACTGACAGCTTAAGTGGCGATTTCATCGACGGCTGAATTGGACAGTTCGCCTGCAGTCTACAATCTCCCTTCATATTTCCACACCAAAGAATAATCTTCAGCCGATGCGTTCCAGCTCGTCTCTTCAATCCTCGAGTGGCCGGTCCACTCCTTCTACACGCAGCAGCCTCACCGATTTGAAACGGCCTGGGTCTTCCCGTGGCTTTCGGCTGCAACTGCCCAAGTATGTCCGGTCGCGGCCCGGATCCAGCCTTGGCAGCCGTCCGTCTACGCCGTCGACGCCGACATTCCGGGCCGAGCCGTACTCAGGAACTATAAGCGTGAGCATCCGGCCCAATCCGTTACTTGACGGCAGCCTGAATTGGTTGATCGACGAATCCTCCAATCTGATCACTAACGTCGCCGACAACTCTACGTACTCATTTGACAATGTGTTCGCTGCGGCTCGTGGCGTGACCAATGCTAATGTGTATGAGAAGGCTTGCGCCCACTTGGTGAAAAATTTCCTCAATGAAGCATACAATTGCACTCTCTTTGCTTATGGTATGACGGGGTCAGGAAAAACCTACTCCATGCGAGGCGAAGACCTCGACCCTGGCTTTGTTCGCTTGGCGATCGATGACATTTATCGCAAGATTGATACTGCCGCCGGCTCCAAATCTTATCTGTTGAGTGTGTCATACTTGGAGATCTACAACGAGAAAATCCTCGACCTCTTGTCCAATGGAGCGCATCCTGAACTTAAGATTCGTGACGATGTCGAATATGGCACCAAGATTGTGGGCATCACCTCGGCTAACGTTCATTCCAAAGACCATCTCTTGCAGCTCATAAAGGCCGGCGACTTGAAGCGTAAAACAAGCGCCACCGATTTTAACTCCCGGTCCTCCCGCTCGCATGCCATCATGCAGATCCGTTTGCATACCGTGGACAGGGCCAACTCAGCCGAATCCCACTGCACACTTTCGCTCTGTGATTTGGCAGGCTCGGAGCGCGCTACTTCCAGCGCCGAGCGCCGCAAAGAGGGTGCGTTCATCAACAAGTCTCTTTTGGCGCTCTCGACGGTTATCAACAAGCTCTCACTCTTATCCACTTCCAATGCCGGGAGTACAGACCACATCCCGTACAGGGACCTGAAGCTCACGCGGCTTCTCCAGCCGGCGCTCTCGGGATCTCTGTTGATTCTGATATTATGCACAGTCCACTTAGGGGCCAAGCTGGCATCGTTGGATCTGCAGGTGGCCACCGAAACTGCAAACACGCTCCGGTTTGCCGCACGAGCCAAGGATATTGTCATCTCTGTGAAGGCAAATCAGCGCATAGTCGGGGATGACTCCCAGAAGCTTGTTAGTGAACTTCGCCAAACAATTGAAAATCAGCAACGTGAGCTTGCCGTGCTCAAAGGATCTAGGCTGCAAGCTTTGCCTAGTGGATTACGGGATGATAAGTTGGTGTCGGAGCTCAAGGCAGAAGTGCAGGTGCAAAAAGAGAAAATCGCACATCTCAGCCGTTTGAACGACTTGCAAAGGACAGAGACGGTTTTGCTCCGGAACGATGCGTTGAACGACATCTTGGGGCTCGACATGGATGGCCTGCCCAAACGCATATTGGCCAATTTGGAAGAGTTCTACAGCAGGGTCAACTACGAGATGCAGGAGTACCGGGCGTATATCGCTAGCCTTGAGAAACAGCTAAAGGCCGCCCATCAGGCCGCGGTCCCCGTGCAGCGGCCAGTCGGCCGCGTGGAAGAGTTACTCAAGGACCAGGAGGAGGAGATCAGCCAATTGAAGGAGACCATCAAGGATAAGGACCACGTTATCCACAGCCTAACCAAGACTTCCAAGCTACGGCGCATGGTGGACGCCACCTCCGCATTCAAGCAAGACCGGGACGACGGCTACTTGATTAGCGCCAAATCAAGCCCCACTAAAGCCACACAGGTGTAAGCGAATGGCTGCATGAAGCGTGGATGAGTACGATTGTTATCATTCTGGTTATTCTACGTATAGCAGACGGTGGTTATTGCATTGACTAAGCTGGTCGAAGGTCAGGCTCATGTTATTGGCTTGCCTTTATGAATTGATGTAGTTCTAGCAGAGATACTCGTTGACAATTCCGTATTTTCACCGGGAATTCTTTAATCATTCCCTTCTACAATGCCACCCGGAAATACCTCTTGGATCCATTTTACAGGCTGACTCACCCATGATTTACCATTCAAAGTTAGAACGCCAAAGTATCGGTCTTAAGCGACCAGGCCCAAAGGCTAGCACTCTTTCACACATTCAAAAAAGTGCCTTCAAGGCTCCTTCATAACTTGTCACTCTACATGCGTTTGACGGGACCTTATACTCGCTTCCATCAGGCTTTCATGAAAGCCAGACATTCTGGCTCTGTGTGATTCCATGGTGAAAAGAGCCTTTTGCCTTCCTTGACTCACTCGATGCGATGTTGGTTGAACGTATAGTGATACGTCAGCCATCGGTTTTGCATCTGGCGCAGAATCTCGCAAAATACCTGAATCAGCCAAAGGAATTTAGTGAGGTAATGTCTATTTGTTGTACAGACTATGTAGCGATTTTATGCCCATGATAGCGGGACAGTCATAGAGAAGCGTTAGCCTTCACAATGCTAGGGAGCAGCAAGAAAATGGTGAGCTGTGTGATTTGCCAAGAATGCCAAGACCCGCTCTACCGTGGTCTTCAATCGTTTCCAGTTCAGGTGCAGATGAACACTGCATTACATAGTCGCAAGATGCTAGCTCCGGTGTTTCAATTGCCATGTAGTGACCAAAAGCTAGTTTTTTAGGGGTAACTATATTTAAGTGGTGTAAAAAACGGGAACTCGTAGATTTGATGGTGCATATGGCAAATTTGATTCATAAAGTCAAGTATTCTAAACCACCCTTTCCGTGATTGCGAAGTTGTATCAAACGAAAGATATCGAAGAGGTTTAGAAACTGTTAAGTTTCACTCTTGGAGCTCTACAGGAGAAGATTTGAAAGAGAACTCTCACATTTATTAGGCGCACCGCTCGCCTACCTTATAACAGTAATCGATACAACCAAGGAGGGGGACCACTAAAGATGGCTGCTAGAACCAGACCCGCTACAAATGATGCAAGTGTAAGTGATCCTGATGTGGAGGTGCATACTTTGCTCTTTTGTAGCATAAAGTCTATAACTGGTTCCTTGGAATCGCCTCTGGACACATGTCCATGGGTACTCTATGGCTCACCAAGTGAACCTATTTCTAATGTGGACAAGGTTTTACCCTCTAGAGATTTTTGTCAAGATGCAGGTATGGACCATCGCGTGCACAGCCCCGATGGGCCATGCGTCATCAACATAATCCCTCAAAACAGTGA
>NKZP01001355.1:0-29942 GCA_002370765.1 Metschnikowia similis
GTTTTAAAAATTCAACAATTATTCATCAAAAATAAAAAAATATATAAAATATTAGATTTTAAAAATGAATGTTATTATGATCCTCCTATAGAATTACTGGAATTACCTATAGTAGATGATGCAGATTTATTTAAAGGTGATGAATTAAATCCTTAATTTAGTTTACTTTTACCAATATTTTCTTAAATTGTATTTACTTTTTACAATATTTTTTGTTAAAAATGAATCATACTCTTTTGTCCTTTTAAATTTATCATTATTTTTCCTTATACTAGGAAGATCAAAACTTTTAAATGCATCTTTAACTTTTACACCAGGAGTTTTAACAAATGGACTTATTATAAAACTTCCGACCCTACAAATCCAGACTGGAAGCTTATCCAAACACTGCACCTACATTGTCAAACGACATTATTGAACGTGCAAGAAATGGAGAAATTACACGTATCGTAGGATACGATGATGTGAATCATTACTACGACGTGGAATGGCGAAATTGCCCTCGTGATCCATCAACCCAAATTTCCGAGGAAGCATTCAATGCCGTTGTGCCACGAGCTCAAAGGGAATTCCTTCTAGAACAATTCCGAGACAGTGCAGTCGACGACACTAGAATGGACGCTGAATTTGACGACGACACTATGCTGGACAGTGAAGGCGAGAGTGACGACGACAGCGATCTACCTGACGCAGACCCCTCTGGAAATGATGATTATCAAGGCAGCACGACGCAACCTCCGTCGAACCCAAGCGCTACCTTACCCCCTACGTTGGATAGCGTACCTTCGTTAACAAGTGAGAACTCTCCTGCGATCACAAATGATCCACCCGCGACAGCGACAGTTCCGCCAGAAGTACCACTATTCCAACCAACAAGGAACCTTTCAAATGAACCATTGACAACGAGTTCGAAACGTTTCCGAAAGAATCCACCGTCGTCCGAACCCTTCGAAAATGACGCTCCTCAGGAAACGACAAGCGAAAACCAAAAGCCCCAAAATCTTAGACTCGAGCAGGTTGAGGATCGTGATAACTTATTAAGTTCGTTGATATCTCGTGTATATTTGAATACAGAAGTATGACTTCGAGGGATCCCTGAGGATCTGATCTAGTCGGCAACCTGCTGGTCTTATATACTTGTGTGATGGGCGTTCGGTAAACCCTTGCGGGATGTTTCCGCCAATCGGCTCATCTTGGCCATGCCGCCGATGCAGCATGGCTGAGCAATCATGCATTATCTGCTTCTTAGAATTTCGATTCGCTTTGCTTGCATGGATTAGGGCTGAAAACGTAAGAATTTCCATTCCAGTATACCGGAACAACTCCCTGAATCACGTGGCAGGTGCGAACGAGAGAACGACAGCCGTGGTGCAAGCATCTCCTGGCGCACTCTGAGGCGTGACAGCAAGTATCCACAGTTATGGATACAGCAACCATCCACAGTCGTGGCCACAGCAACTATCCACAAAGGTGAACAGTAAACGATTACAGTGACGCTAACAGCAAACAGCAAGTGTGGCAGTTCAGCCACAGAACAAAAGCCTCCTTGTGGAACGGACTATATGAAGATGGCCAGTGAAGCTCCGATTGGAAGGAAAAGAACTCCATTGCATATACAACTCCATACGAACAAGAAGAATATACGATACCGATACAAACAAGCACCTCTAAGCGTCTATCCTTTATTACATGTGATCGACTTACCCATGTTCATTTACTGGTGACATGGAGCCTTTCACCACTTCAGTCTTCAAAATTTCCAGTTGAATATTTGCTGCTACCACCAAGATCTGCACTAGAGGCAGTTCCACTCCACTTCACAGTAAAGCTTCTACACAACCTCCACGCCTGCCTCCTCTCTTTTGAAATTAAATAGAGGTAAGTATAAGTATCACGCTTAGCGCCATCCATTTTCAGGGCTAGTTCATTCGGCCGGTGAGCTGTTACACACTCCTTAGCGGATTCCGACTTCCATGGCCACCGTCCGGCTATCTAGATGAACTAACACCTTTTGTGGTGCCTGATTAGCGTGAATTCTGGCACTTGAACTTTTTCGGTTCATCCCGCGTCGCCAGTTGTGCTTACCAAAAAAGGCCCACTTAAAGCTCTACATTCGTGAAAATGTTCAATACAGTAACAAATTCTTCTTACATATTTCAAGTTTGAGAATACGCCAAGGCTATTTCGCCCAAAGACGTCTAATCATTGCTTTACCTCATAAAACTGTAAAGAGCTTCTGCTATCCTGAGGGAAATTTCGGCAGGAACCAGCTACTAGATGGTTCGATTAGTCTTTCGCCCCTATACCCAGATTTGACGGACGATTTGCCCGTCTGAACCGCTACGAGCTTCCACCAGAGTTTCCTCTGGCTTCACCCTACCCAGGTATAGTTCACCATCTTTCGGGTCCTAATAATTATGCTTCCTCTCCCGTTCATAAGAACAGGAGGGTAGGTTTGACCAAATGCTTTCGTCCGCATTTGGGGACTTACTCAAATACTTGCACAATCGTTAGACTGCTTGGTCCGTGTTTGAAGGGTGAAAAGAGCAAGATGTCAAGTAACACGGAAGTATTCACTTGAATTATCTCCCCCTTTCCCTTCCCTTTCAACAATTTCACGTACTATTTCACTCTCTTTTCAAAGTTCTTTATCTTTCCATCACTGTACTTGTTCGCTATCGGACTCTCGCCAATATTTAGCTTTAGATGGAATTGACCACCCACTTTGAGCTGCATTCCCAAACAACCCGACTCTTCGGAATAGAATTAAATAGGTTTTTGGTTACGGGGCTACCACCCGACAAATAACAATTCCAAATTTGAGCTTTTACCGCAAACTCGCCAATACTAAGGTAATCCCTGTTGGTTTCTTTTCCTCCGCTTATTGATATGCCTAAGTTCAGCGGGTAGTCTTAGGGCAGTGAGGAGACAAAGATATTTAATTGAGGTTTAAGCCGGAAGCAATTGAATTGAATTGAACTGCTTTCGAAGAAAAACTCTCTCACTCCCCTATACTTGATGCTAGATCATGTGCAATGTGCGTTCAAAAATTAATTATTGTCTGCAACTCATACAACTTATCGTAATTCGCTACGTTCTTCATCGATGCGAGAGCCAAGAGATCCGTTGTTGAAAGTTTCAAGATTATGAAATTTTGATATAAATTTTGATATAAATTTTGATATAAATTTTGATATAAATTTTGATATAAATTTTGATATAAATTTTGATATAAATTTTGGTTTGTTCTCCTAATGGAATAATTATGTTTCATGATCCTTCCGCAGGTTCACCTACGGAAACCTTGTTACGACTTTTGCTTCCTCTAAATGACCAAGTTCGAATATCTTGGGACCCAAAAAGAGTTGCCTCTGTCCTCCAGTTCTCTCAAGAAGCCATTCATCGGTAGTAGCGACGGGCGGTGTGTACAAAGGGCAGGGACGTAATCAACGCAAGTTAATGACTTACGCTTACTAGGAAATCCTCGTTCAAAAGCAATAATTTCAATGCTTTATCCCCATCACGACGGGGTTTACAGATTTCCCAGGGATTTGGATGGATGGATTGGCCATCTCATAAAACCATGGGTGTTGCAACGCCTGCCTAGCAGTGATGCAGTCATCTGGATTCATCTTCAACAAGGAGTTTAACAAATTCAAGCCCATAGCATCCAAGTTTGGAATGATGAACCGCAAGTCTTGCGGTTCATATGTTTGCCACTTTTGTTTGAAGTTGCGGTACTTCTCCACGCCGGGCCAGGTTCTGTTGCTGGGTGTTCCCATCAAGCGGAAGATCTTGTTCAACTGGTCATCGTTGGTGGATCCTGGAAATAGCGGCTTTCCTGTGCACATCACGGCAAAAATGCACGCTGCAGACCAAATGTCGATCGATGTGGTGTACGATCGGGAGCCCAACAAAACGTTTGGCGCAGAGTACCTCAAGGTGACCACCTCATTCGCAAAGGAGTTGAGCGGGATCCCGAAGGGGTTCTACTATCCTTCGTAGCCATCAGAACATCCCGGATCCATCGATAATCATTGCGGTAACGTTCCTGAAACGATCTAGAACCATTGACAAGCAGTTAGAAGCTTAGAACCTATTGCCAATACAGGCTTAACGTCCCAGGCCGCCTAATAATTCTAACTCACCCGTGATCTTTTTTCACCCTTTAAGAGCTGCACATATACACATGCTTTCGAGCAGCATTGCACCTGTTTGGGGTTTCCAACTAAAGCTGGTGGCTGGCAGGGCCACACTCGGAGGACAGGCCCGTGGAAGGCCCGAGACTAAATAGGTTCAGAAGATTGCAAGGGGCTAAACAAACATAATCCCACATGGCAGCTCATTCGGACCAAGAGGACAGCACGGTTCAAGCCAGCGGCAAAATGACTCAAACCACACCAGCAAAATTGAACCCACCAATCACTCAAAATGCTTTGCACTTTCTCTCAAAATGCTTTGTCGTTTCTCTCAAAATGCTTTGTCGTTTCTCTCAAAATGCTTTGTCGTTTCTCTCAAAATGCTTCGTCGTTTCTCTCAAAATGCTTGGTACTTGCTCGCAAAGTCTTTCAACCCACTGGCGAAAACATTCGCCCTTGTTTCGCGGTCAGAGCATGGTGTTCTTGGAATCGCAGTACTCCACTTTATGTCATCAAGTGATGAAATTAAGTAATAATAACAGAATCATATGAAATGAATAAGAAATGGGTTGTTCGAGGGTACTAAGTTAAACAGTATTATGAATATATTATACAAGAGTTAGCAGGCGCATACTTAAGCATCTTATTAATGATGTTGTTACCAATAGATTCATAAAAGATTTTGCCGTAGATGTATTGTTTAAGGGATTTAAAAGAATCTATGGATAGACAATATCAAGCATCTTATTTAAATATTTTGCAGCCATTGAATTCTGGATCATATAACAACATGCAGTGCCCGCACGAGCACTAATCCTCATGCTCCAACAAGCACGACACCAGCGCATGGCAGGAATGGGCGCGCAAGACGCTCCTCTACTCCATTAGTTGCCAAGAATGAAGAGGTATCGCTTGTTGATGATATGGGAGGCACAAAAATCTAGCTTGTGCCCCCTTGAAACCACGTTCGGTGAGCGGTCAAGCGCATTCCCCATCAGCCATGAGGACTTGCGCAAACGCAGAATCAGATTGAGCCAGGTGCTCCTTGAAACTCGCCGTGACTTGCACTTGGCCACCAGCAATAGGCACCACCGGGAAAACGAGACGATGCCGCTGATTTCGCCGCAGATGTACGAGGATGATTCCCGCTACGGTTTGGTGCTTCTTCTCATTGCAGAGAGAGACACCGTGCATGCATTGGAGATCAAAAGCTTGCTTGAGGCGAGCGGGGAGCGAAATGCCCGATACAGGAAGTTGATGGTCAGCAAGTTGAAGAAGGCCGTGGCCACGTGCCGCAAGTTGGTGGCGGTGGTTGAATACGAAGGGAGCACAGGCAGGAGGCTCGAGTTCTACGTTTATTTTGCCCTCATCAGTGGAGTTCATGCAATGGCCAAGAAGCACTGGGCGCAGGCCATCGACGCCTTTTCCATCGCCAGATGCGGCTTGGAGGCCATGCGTAGCGAGTCGGAACGCCAAGAGGAAGAATCGCTTATTCATGCTCCGTTTTACCGGATATTCTACCTGAAGGAGACCGAATGGCGCTTTGGCCGGGACTTGGCCGAAAAGTTGTTTAACACGTTGGTGGACCCCTCATTGAGGTTTGCCTTATCTCAGGATTCAGCCCACCAATCCAGCCCGGGCTTGAAGAGTTTCTCCCGGAGACGCGCCCGTGAACTGCCGGTGCCCTGGTTAGCCCCGGCCGTGGACATTATAAAGATCTTAAAGCCGGACTTCTTCGAGGATTTATCTGAAGACGGCATCCCCGAGGGCATCCCCAGGGACATCAAATGGCGCACGCACGAGGCGCACATCTACAATGATACGTTGGCGGAGAGGCTTCACAAGTTGCGGACACACGATTCGAAGAGTTGGTCATCTTGGGTGGACATCCACTACTCAGACTTGGCTTACTGCGACATGGACGATGCAGTAAAGGTTCAGGACGGCGCCATTCTTTTGACGTACCTCAAGTACCACATGCTTTTTTGCCGCGTCAAAGAACACCTCATGGGTGTTGACAGGTGTTTGGAACTGTATTGGTTCAATGGCTATCACTATACCTATGACAAGGACTTTTCGCGGCTCCTGTCGTCGATATTCAGCACCATCGAAGAGATTTCGGCGTTGCCGGGCGTGTGCAACGACGACGAATTATCGCAGGACTTGGAGCAAATGACTCGTGTGCTTGGCGCCAGCCTTGGCGCCAAAAAGTCCATGGCCATTGCCGACGCCTATGCAGCTGCTGGCAAATTACCGGAGGCGCTCAAGTTGCTGCTCCATGCTGAGGAACAGGTGAGCGGCCTCAAAGAAGACTCTGTTGTGGAGGCGTTCTCCTACGGCGTGGCCAGCAGCGAATCTGTTCAAGAACTCAAGGCCCGTGTTCGGCGGCGTCTCACGCAGGCGCACATCATGGCAGAGTTGCAGTCTCGTGAGTCTCGCAGGTCTAAGCTTGTCACCGAGGACATCCACCAGTTCCAATCTGTCGAAAGAGTCCGCCGAATTGCTGGTGTTGATCAGCATGCGAAGATCCAGCCTGTTTTGTGCAAGGCTGTGTTGTTTGACGTTGCTTGCAACTACATTGGGTACTCCGATGCAGTAGAGGCGCCAACACAGTGAGTGCAGGAGAGCAGGGCCTTCAGAAGAAGACCTTCAGAAGAGGAGCCACGGTTTAAAAGAGAAACTGAGTGCAGAAGGAAAGCTTCAAATTGGAAGGTCTTTATGAAGGAGCTGGGGTGGACAAACCTATCCCGGTGAAAGTTGCGCAATGTCCACAGGAGACCCCGGTGAAGGGGATATCGGGAGGTTTTACGGTGATTGGAAGTGGTGGTGTTGGTTGAAAACGAGCAGTCGCCTGATCGATTTCCCTGAGGCAGCAGGTGGTGGCACGACACTTGGGCCATCATTAATATGAAGGACGTCGAGACATGTGACCAACGCCGTCCCCCCGTAGTTTTGGGGATATTTGTGCTGGGCCAGACAGAGCAGTGACCGTGGACTACGCAATGACCACGGACCACGCACTGCACATGACATGCCTCTGGCCAGCTAGTTGAAAAACGGTAGGTGATTGAGTTGCGGCGTGACGGTCAGTGGAGTGGTCAGCGGAGTGGTCAGTGGTCAGCGGAGTGGTCAGTGGTCAGCGGAGTGGTCAGTGGTCAGCGGCCATGACGTAGCCACGGTAGAATCAACAAATTCGCTAGACTAAAGCCAGAGATGGACACACAGGGCTTATAGCCAGGCCGAGGACACTGTCCATGGACCAGACAGGACACGGCGTCAGGCGCAACGCACCAGCTCCAGCGCGGCATCGCCAGCCGCATCTCCAGCTACACTTCGCAGCTTCGCAGCTTCAGCTTCCCAACTTCCCAACTTCCCTCCTGCCTGGCATCTCCTCACGTACCCCCGCAACATGGTCCGAAACGTGTCCACGCTCGTACTCTGCGTGCTTGGCCTCTACGCGCTGTTTCTCTCGTGGTCTCTTTTGCAGGAGAGAATCAACACAAAGCCCTATTCGTACGTCGAAAACGAGGCGGTGTACTTCAAGGCGCCGCTCGTGGTCAACAGCATCCAGGCGTTGTTCGCCAGCGCCATTGGCCTCGCGTACTCGCTAGTGGCACATGCGCAGAACCCGTTCCAGGTGTTGCACAAGAACCACGACGGGCGGCGCCCGCTTCTAAGGACGTTTTTGGTGATGGCCGTGGCGTCCAGCGTGTCGTCGCCCATCGGCTACCTTTCGTTGAAGCACGTGGACTACTTGGCGTATCTCTTGGCCAAGTCGTGCAAGTTGTTGCCGGTGATGTTGGTGCACTTTGTTTTGTATCGCACGCGGTTTCCGCCTCACAAGTACTTGGTGGCGTCGATGGTGACCGGCGGCGTGGTGACGTTCACGGTGGCGAAGGCGGGCGGCGCGGGCGGCAAGTACCGTGACTCGCTCAATGACGGCAACACGGCGCTCGGGTTGGCGCAGTTGCTCATGTCGATGCTCTTGGACGGCTACACAAACTCCACGCAGGACCAGCTTTTCCGGGCCACGGCCTCGGGCAAGAGGCTCACGGGCGCCTCGCTCATGTGCGTGTTGAACCTGATGGTGTTTGTCATGACGGCGCTCTACGCGGCGGCGGTGCACTACGACTCGGAGGTGCGCTACGCCGCGGGGTTTGTGGCCCAGTACCCTGCGGTGGTGATGGACGTGCTTTTGTTTGCGCTGTTTGGCGCGGTGGGCCAGGTGTTTGTGTTCATCATCCTCGAGAAGTTCGACTCGTTGGTGTTGGTCACGGCCACGGTCACGCGCAAGATGATCAGCATGATCTTGAGCGTGGTGTTGTTCGGCCACCACTTGGTGGCCACGCAGTGGCTCGGCGTTGCTCTTGTGTTTGGGGGGATTGGCTACGAATCCTACGCCAAGGCCTCGACGAAGCCGGCGAAGCCGGCGAAGCACAACAAGAAAGAAGCGTGATGGAAGGGGTCGGTGTTCGGGGTCGGTGATTGGTCGATGTCGATTGGTCGATTGGTCGATTCCTTTGATCGATTGAGGTTTGCTTGGTTCCACAACTTGGACCACACTTGCCCCAAAGGTCCCAAAGGGTCAGCCCCTGCCCTGCCAAAGTCAGGGCCAATGTGGCCGGTTGCGGTGTGGCATCCTGATGTCTTGCACCCGCCGCCGCATGCAGTACATAGATCAACCACTGCGCACTCGGCCTGCTCCGTCTGCTTCGTCTGTCCTCCTGTTCTCACTACATGCTCATCACTCAGCCGGCGGTCATGTGGTGCCACAAAGGGACGTGCCTCCGCCTATGCAGCACCATCCTGTCGCTTTTCCCCAAGGCCCTAGCCTCCGCCACGCTCTCGTGGGCTGAGTACACCTCCATCTCCCAGCTCCACATGCACTACCGCTACTCCTGGTACGCCCTCGTGATGATGGCCCTAGTGCTGACGCTTTACGGCCTATCGCTTTACACCTACTTCAAGGTGATTACCGTGGGTGCAGGCTCACCCAGCGACTTCAGCCTACTCCGCATGGCCCCACGCCGCTCGGACTCGCCCTACGACTTGCCCTACGACCCGCCGGCCTCCAGTTCCGCCAAGAGCTCGCCGGCAAACTCGCCCACCGCTGCCACCCCTTCCGACCTGGTGACCCCGCCGCATTGGCTTCTCACAAGCCACCATATCGAAGCCAACTCAACGTCGTACCGCTCGTGCACCACGTGCCAGGCTTGGAAACCCGACCGCTGCCACCACTGCTCTGTGTGCGGTCGCTGCTTCTTGAAGATGGACCACCATTGCCCGTGGTTTGCCAGCTGCATCGGGTTCCGCAACCACAAGTTCTTCATCCAGCTGCTCATATACATTACCATGTTCAGTGGCGTGGTGCTCGCCATCTCGATCGACATGCTTTACGGGTTCTTTGCGGACGGACAGTATAACGACAAATACCTTCTGCTAAGCCTTGTGTTTCTTTTCATGGTGGCGCTAGTTTTCTTTGTTTCTGTGGGTTGCTTTATGGCGTTTCTGGTGTACTTGGTGCTTCGCAACACCACCACCATCGAGTTCCAGGACTCCCACTGGGGCGGCTCTGTCAAGGCGTCGTACGAATATGACCGCCACGGCAAGCGCCGCAACTTGGGGCACATCTACGACTTGGGGATGCGCCGCAACTGGACGGCCACCATGGGGCCTCGATGGTACCACTGGTGCTTTCCAGTGGCCGTGACGTCTACGGCATACGACAATTTCAATAACGGGCTCAACTTCCTAGTGGACGAGGATGTGTACCAGAAACACCTCTACAATGCGCAGTTGCAGCTGCAGCTCAACAGCCAGCTCCAAGAATACAGAGACCGCATTCGGGGGGTCTCCAACGACTAGCCCCGAGACATGATCATCCACTACAACACACCTCCACCACCGCTTCGGCCCAGGCAAGACGGCTCCCCAGACCACCGAGCTTTTCTAGCGGGCCATATCGACACTAGGCGACCAGACCAGCGCACCTGCTTAGCGGTATAACTACCTTGAAAGAGCCGACTCAAATCTGGCTATACTGAGACTGTCTGAGATGTTAGACCGAGATGTTAGACTGAGATGTTTCCAGAATGTTAGACCCAGAATGATAGACTGACAGTGACAGAATGAACGTGACAGAGTGAGCGATAGAATCACAGAATGAATATGAAAGAGACCTAATAGCTCAGGTCCCAAAGACGCTTCCTCCCTAATGTAATACGTTTCACTGGTAAGGCACCGGTATCGTACCGTGGTACTACAAAGCGTGTCCTGTATATAGGCGGCAAAAAATCATGGCCCCCAAGTGTCGCACTCTTCTCCTCCACTTCCGAACCGGCCAACCTATAACAAATCGTGGGGCAAAGAGGCCACATATCATACGTTTTATTGAAACGCGTTTCACTGCATATCCGCAGCCCAACAAACCGAGCCAATACAGCCATCAACCGGTCATTAGTCTAACAAGACCAATCTATCCAGACCAATCTATCCAGACCAATCTATCCAGACCAATCTATCTATCCAGACCCCAATCTATCTATCCAGACCCCAATCTATCTATCCAGGTCAATCAAAGCCAGCGGCAAGATCCAATGTACGTGCAATTGCCCTTCGACGATTTCAAGGTGGACCCGTCCAATAAAAAGAGGGTGGCGTACTTCTATGATGCTGATGTGGGAAACTACGCGTATGGAGCAGGACATCCCATGAAGCCTCATCGTATAAGAATGGCACACTCGCTTATAATGAACTATGGGCTCTACAAGAAAATGGAGATTTACCGGGCCAAGCCCGCCACCAAACAGGAGATGTGTCAGTTCCACACCGACGAGTACATTGACTTCTTGAGCCGCGTTCTGCCGGACAACTTGGACCTTTTTGCCAAGGAGCAGATCAAATTCAACGTGGGCGATGACTGCCCCGTGTTCGACGGGTTGTTTGAATACTGCGGCATCTCGGGCGGAGGCTCTATGGAGGGCGCCGCCCGGTTGAACCGGGGCAAGTGTGACGTGGCCATAAATTACGCCGGGGGCTTGCACCATGCCAAGAAATCGGAGGCGTCAGGCTTCTGCTACCTCAATGACATCGTCTTAGGCATCATCGAGTTGTTGCGGTACCATCCGCGGGTGTTGTATATCGACATCGATGTGCACCACGGAGACGGAGTGGAGGAGGCGTTTTACACGACGGACCGCGTGATGACCGCGTCGTTTCACAAGTACGGGGAGTTTTTCCCGGGCACAGGAGAGTTGAGGGATATTGGAATCGGCAAGGGCAAGCACTATGCAGTCAACGTGCCGTTGCGGGATGGAATCGACGACGTCAGCTACAAGTCGATTTTCGAGCCGGTGATCCAGAAGATCATGGACTGGTATCAGCCCTCGGCCATAGTGCTACAAACCGGTGGTGACTCATTGAGCGGCGACCGGCTCGGGTGCTTCAACTTGAGTATGAAGGGACACGCCAACTGCGTGGACTTTGTACGCTCGTTTGGCGTGCCGTTGATGGTGGTGGGAGGCGGAGGCTACACCATGAGAAATGTCGCCAGAACCTGGGCGTTTGAGTCGGGCTTGCTCAATGACGTGGTGTTGCCGTCGGAGTTGCCCTACAACGAGTACTACGAGTACTACGGGCCGGACTACAAACTCGACGTGCGCCCGTCCAACATGTACAATGCCAACGCGCCGGAGTTCTTGAACAAGATCTTGACCAACATCATTCACAACTTGGAAAACACCAAGTTTGCGCCGTCGGTACAGATGAACGAGGTGCCTCGCGACGCGGAAGACTTGGGCGACGAGGAAGAGGACTCGGCCAAGGCCATCGACACCAAAGGTGGATCGCAGCAGGCGAGAGACGAGCACATTGTTCCAGACAATGAGTTTTACGAAGAAGAGGACCACAACCCGGGAGAAAAGCACATTGGCGCAGATCTGATGGACATAGATCCCCCACAGGTACCCCAGCTGCAGGGGGGCGAAGCAAATGGCGACAGGAACAAGGGCGTGGAGTTGACCGAGGCAGAGAAGTCCGAGATCGAATCCTTGAATAAGGAGGCACACCAATAGCCTCTTTCGTTCAGGTGTCGAAGCGGTGGGGGAAACTGGGCTGCGGACGACCGAGCTTCAGTTATTCAACTCATTTTTAAATAATAATCAGCATTCAAGTCTAGTCTGGTGCTGATTATTCAGCTCGCCTTCTACCTCATTGCTCTGTTATGTAATACTCTAGTCCGCCTCCACCCGCGATTAGAAGTATTTGCTGTGGCTCCGGGGAGCTGCCGTGCCTATCTAAATGTATTACACGATCGTCGTAGTTGTTATTGACACCACAATTGCAGCCATATTGTAGTAAGAGGCATTGGTACCTCCTATCCTGCATACACCGCTCCCGATCTGGAGGGAATTAGCGTGATTGTCACGTGTCATTTGATCACGTGACGTAAAGTGCACGTGAAGTATGCGCGGGGCCTCCCCCATACTGATGAGGGACCCACACGCCTAGACCACGTCTGCCGCTCCAATGATACGTTTCTACAGGCTGGCGCCATGGACCTTACCTCCCAAACGGACACTCGCCACGTCAGTGTGTCTCCGATCAGCTCTTCGGGTGTGTGGCGCTTCGCTGGCCGGTGATGGGCGCTTGAGGCTACGGCCTTGCACCGAGCTCCAGGGCAGAACCGTTCCCGAGTACATAGGCTCGCCACATTCCAAGCTCCGCAGCGTGCTATGGCGGAGCCCGCTCCAGAACATCTACGTGGTCAAGAAGCCGTGGAACGACGGTGTGCGCTCGGCCATGGTGGCCTTTATCAACTTCATCCACTCAGAATACCCCTCATTGAATGTCATTGTTTCGGAGGATGTTGGCGCGGAGCTCCAGGATGTTTACGAGGGGAGGCCAAGGGACACGAATCACCAAAAGGAATTGAACCGGAGGACAAAGGATGAGGGGGAGACATCGGAGAGACTAAAGACATTCAAGACACTGGAGAGACTGAAGACATTGAAGACTCTGGACACAGACACAGTCCAAGATTTGAAGCGGATGGAGCAACCCCGGCCACGCTCCACCATCTTCACCGGCACGGTTGGCGAAATTGTAAGCAAAACCGACCTTATAGTTTCGCTTGGTGGGGACGGCACGACGTTGCGGGCGGTGTCGGCGTTTCTGAACGGGCTGGTGCCGCCAGTGCTTTGCTTTGCGCTCGGTACGCTCGGGTTTTTGCTTCCGTTTGACTTCTCCACGTTCCGAGACACATTCCGGTCGGTGTTCGAGTCCAGAAGCAAGGCAATGCAGCGCATGCGACTCGAGTGCCATGTTGTGCGGCCAGATTTTGACGAGGGCCGCTCGGATTTCCGCCAGTTGGAAAAGGAGCAGATCATCGAGTACGAGTTGGCTCACTACAAGCAGCATCACGACGCCACCATGATTTACGCCATGAACGACATCCTGCTCCACCGCGGCTCGGCGCCCAGTTTGATCAAGCTCGATGTGTACATTGACAGCGAATTCTTCACCACCACAAGCGCAGACGGCCTAGTGTTTGCGTCGCCCACGGGGTCCACAGCTTACTCGTTGTCGTCGGGCGGCCCCATCGTGCATCCGTTGGTGCCGTGCATTCTTCTCACGCCCATTTGTCCGCAGTCACTCCTGTTCCGGCCGTTGGTGCTCCCGGCCACGCTGCACGTGATGATCAAGTTGTCTAGCGACAACCGAAACGAGCTGGTGAAGATGACCATCGACGGGATCCCGCAGCATGACTTGCGGCCTGGTGATGAGATCCACGTGGTCAGCGAGAACGGCACCATCTACATTCCGGGAAACCACCAGCCGCCCAAAACGCTCCGGAGCCGCCACACTTTCGACGACTACATCGAGCCGGGCAGTTCCGTCACGGGATCCGAGCACAGCGTGGCCAACGGGATTTTCTGCATTGCTGAGGGCGAGAGCGACTGGACTACTGGTATCAACGAGCTTCTAGGCTTCAACAGTTCGTTCCGCGGAAAAAAGACTGGGATTTGATGGGAAAGACTGGGTTTGAAAAAACGGGCTTTACTGATCAAGTTTCTACGAGCTTGGGTTTACTGATGAAGTGGCTGGTCATACTGATCAAGTGGCTGGCCATACTGATCAAGTGGCTGGCCATACTGATCAAGTGGCTACGAGCTTGGCGAACGTGATGGCGTCACAATGGAATTGATGTCAGCGCTGCGCGTTAAAGGATCGCTCTATTAGCGACGCCACCAAGACGTGTTAACCCCAATAAGGCAAGTCAAAGTTCGGCTATGGGAACATAATTGTGAGCGTATCAATCGGCTCGGAGCAGAAATTCAGTTGAGGCGTTTGGTGGCGAGTCGCGGTGGCCGGGTGGGATCGTGGGCTATCAGGGTGTTGAAGCACTCGAAACGTTGGATGCACTCGATTGGCATGCCAAAATTCCGGCAAGTGCGGCCAGGGTGCGCGTTTCCGGGGAAAGTGTGACATGCAGCTATTTTAGCCAAGGCACAAGATCTAGTCTTCACAGGACGGCCAAATGTGGCATAGAAAGCCGTGGACACATGTGGCGCCGTAGGGCCACGGCGAGCGGGAAAGAGAGGTGCAAGAACCACACAAGTACAGGGATTTAAGTGAGTCAGAGGCCAGGACATCAGGATATCGGCGATTACCAGAGGGTAGCCATCTTTAGCGGTCATCATGGGTCGTGAGCCAGTGCTCGGCGTTTAGCACCGGGTGCAGCAGTGAGGGTACTACAACATTATCTTTGGCTTCTCTGGATGCTGACAGCGCATCGAGGCGCGGCGCGCACGTGACCCTCGCCTGCGCAAGTGGCGCCATAACCACGTCATTCTGCGCATTGCGAGCTACAACCAGCAATGCCGATACCAGCGATGCCCACCAGCGAGGCCCACCAGCGATGCCCACCAGCGAGGCCCACCAGCGAGGCCCACAGCTTCATTCACAGCTTCATTACAGCTTCATTCACAGCTTCATTCACAGCTTCACTCACAGCTTCATTACAGCATCATTCCCAATCAGGTTGAACCGCGGCGCTCACACCCCAGGCGAGACCGCCAAAGGCGCCGCGCTCCAGGCCCAAAACAGGCGACAAGCGGCACGCACCCAAGATCTCACGCTCATGAGGCCATTTTTTCCCGCGCCTCGTCCGCCGGCACGCAATCCCTAGCGAGGCCGCACAACGAGGCGCAAAAATAGCCCAGCTGGGCGTCGCAGTGCACTTGCGGGGCGGGCTGGCCATCACGCGCTTCGCTTCAATGCAGCTAGTCATCGGGCTAGTCATCGGGCTAGTCATCTGGCTAGTCATCGGGCTAGTCAATCTGTCAATCTGCCTAGTCAATCTGTCAATCTGCCTGGTCAATCTGTCAATCTTCCTGGTCAATCTGTCAATCTGCCTGGTCAATCTGTCAATCTGCCTGGTCAATCTGCCGAGCGTCCACAGCCAATGAGCTAACCACGTCACCATGACATTTCTGCGTCAGACCAGTCACATCGCTGGTCCTTCGGTCATTCCGTCCAGCCACGAGCCATTCATTCGCCACAGCATGACGTATTTGTGATTCCGTCATTTCGTCACTCTCACAGTACAATTCCACGCCATGTACAGTACAATCCCATGTAACTGTACAGTCATCATTCTACACCGACTATTACTCGCAGTCTTAGTATACTGCATACCATCGAACGCCTACACCTCCTTCCCAATTGGGATGGTGTATTATAACCGGTCTGCTTTTGATCTGGTCGCTTCTACTAACCCTGATGCCTGAGGCTCTGATCCCTGAGACTCTGATCCCTGAGACTCTGACCCCCTGATCTGATTCCAAATCATCTCCAGCTCCCCACCGTCGTTATTTTTTTATGGTACCTGCACCGCTCCGGGATCCTGCACACACCACCAGACGACTGGCGAACCTTCGATTACACTTCACAAGCCCCTTGCAATCCATCCCACTTTCCCAAATCCATCAGTCACTTTATATAGCCCCTAGTCACTTCATGTACCCATAAATCTCTCTATGCAACCCTGAAACCACGGGAATATCCCCTCCCAACTACCCGGTTTATACGCTGCGCCGATTTGGACACTGGGCGGTCAGAAGACTGTACAGTATCTAGTCGCCGCACATTCTTCACAGTATTCTTAAAATCCGGCACATTGCATGAATAATGGTTTGATATGATTGAATATTAAATATTGAATATTGAATATTGAATATTGAATATTGAATATTGAATATTGAATAATGGTGAATAATGGTGCAATAACAACAATAATAACCACTAACGGTAATAATGAGGCGATAATGATTGCATTAAAGATGGCATGAACTATTGCATCTATCAAGCGCTCTTAATGGCATTGTTGGGGCGCACCGCATACTCCGGCGCCGGTCCTCCCGAGACGCTATAGATACTCCGTATCCGAATTCCATTACCCTCGTGACTGCCCGGCCGTGCCTGAATAGCAGGCCCAGTGCCGGCCAAGCCAGTGCCACGGCCGAGATGTCTAGTTGGTAATGAAGAACAAGAACAGCGCCTTTTGGATCGACTCGGCCCCACCCGTCCTCTTTGGCGGATGTGCTCTTTGGCGGATGTGCTCTTTGGCGGATGTGCTCTTTGGCGGATGTGCTCTTTGGCGGATGTGCTCTTTGGCGGATGTGCTCTTTGGCGGATGTGCTCTTTGGCGGATGTGCTCTTTGGCGGATGTGCTCTTTGGCGGATGTGCTCTTTGGCGGATGTGCTCTTTGGCGGATGTGCTCTTTGGCGGATGTGCTCTTTGGCGGATGTGCTCTTTGGCGGATGTGCTCTTTGGCGGATGTGCTCTTTGGCGGATGTGCTCTTTGGCGGATGTGCTCTTTGGCGGATGTGCTCTTTGGCGGATGTGCTCTTTGGCGGATGTGCTCTTTGGCGGATGTGCTCTTTGGCGGATGTGCTCTTTGGCGGATGTGCTCTTTGGCGGATGTGCTCTTTGGCGGATGTGCTCTTTGGCGGATGTGCTCTTTGGCGGATGTGCTCTTTGGCGGATGTGCTCTTTGGCGGATGTGCTCTTTGGCGGATGTGCTCTTTGGCGGATGTGCTCTTTGGCGGATGTGCTCTTTGGCGGATGTGCTCTTTGGCGGATGTGCTCTTTGGCCTATGCGTGGGCCCCAATTTGCCTCCACCCATCGTTCTTCACCGTGCCCCCGTCTATACGCCTCACTTGCGTGTTGGCTGTCTGCATTAGGCACCACGCCGTTGGCCCTGCCAACCTTCAGTTGGTTTCTGCTTCTCACCAGTCTAGACCGGGCTCCCTCTTCCGTCACAGTACCTTTCACCGCTCAACCTCTTATTCTTTACTCCTTTCTCTAATCACCTAGACCATCACCTAGGCCATTTCCTAGGCCATTACCTAGGCCATCACCTTATTCCATCACCTTAGTCCATGACCTTAGCCCCTAACTCTTTAGTCCTAATCACTTCTTCCGTGGCCTAATCTTTACTTCATTCTCTTTCTGTCCTCACCACGTCCTATTCTTTACCTTTCTCTCCCCCTCCTGTTTTTCCCTTCCTCCCTCCTCCCTCCTCCCTTCCTATCCCTTCCAATTGCCCTCCTATCCCTTCCAATTGCCCTCCTATCCCTTCCAATTGCCCTCCTATCCCTTCCGCTTTTCCCTCCAATTACCCCCCTATCCCTTCCGCTTCTCCCTCCAATTACCCCCCTGTGCCTCCTGTTTCTCCCCTCCTTCCATACCCGTTTCTCGCCCTCAATGCACCCCGCTCTTGCTCGGCCCGCCCCCAGAGGTGCGGCAGATTCTGGCACTCTTTTGGCCCTGGTGCGACGATTGTCGTATATGCCCGCGCGGCTGCACACCAGGCTATTGTGTTTTTTTTTTTTTTTCCGCCCTGCAAGGCCTTATTTGGCCCGCTTTCTTTTCTCGCTTTTTTCTGTTCCGTTAAATCGCGCCTAACTTACACCGTTGATTTTTTACTCTCCTCCGCTGCTCGTGCCCCGTTTCTTTTTTTTTTCCCTTCGCCGCTTGCTCCATTTTTTTTTCCCTCCACCGCGGACCCCGTTCTTGTCTTGTCCTCCCCCGCCGCCCCCCTTGACTCCCGCTTCCTGCCGGCTTCTTTCCCTTCCGCCGCCCCTGGCATTGTACATACCCACCGCCTCCCCCATTTGTTTGTGCTCGCATCACATCCTCCCTCTTGCTCGTGTCCCGTGTTGTTCCTGAAGCGCCTCCTCACATCATGTCCTTACCCGTGCAGATGGCCATGAAGTCGTCCACAATGGCGCCCTCGCCCGCAAACATGCCGCCTCAGCACCTGCTCCAGATCTTGCCCCATGGCCCGGCCCTGGGCCTGGCTCAGGCTGCCCAAGCCCAGGCGCAGGCCCAAGCTCACGCGCAGGCCCAGGCTCAGGCGCAGGCCCAAGCCCACGCCCACGCGGCTCTGGCCCACGCTTTGGTCCATGCTCCCTCACAACAAACGGCGTCGCTGGCCGTAGAGGTCGGCTCGCTTTTGCTGGAAACGACATGCTCCACGTGGCTCGCCATTGGCTCGTTGGCCGAGCTGCTCGGCGACTTGAAGAAGGCTTCCGCGCTGTACGAAACCGCCTTGAGGCATAGCCCCAACAACGCAGACGCCTTGACCCGCTTGGCCACCATCTTTCGTACCAGAGACCACTTTCTAAAAGCTGCCGAGCTCTACGAGCAGGCCTTGAACTTCAACCACGAAAACGGCGACACCTGGGGCCTCTTGGGCCACTGCTACCTCATGATGGATGACTTGCAGAGGGCCTATGCCGCCTACCAGCGCGCGCTCTACTACTTGGACAACCCCAATGTGCCCAAGTTGTGGCACGGCATCGGCATTCTTTACGACCGCTACGGCTCCTTGGAGTACGCCGAAGAGGCCTTTGTGCGTGTGTTGGACTTGGACCCCAACTTCGACAAGTCCAACGAGATCTACTTCCGCCTCGGCATAATATACAAGCATCAGGGGAAGTTGCCCTCGGCCCTAGAGTGCTTCCAATACATCCTATCGAATCCCCCGCACCCTTTGACCCAGCCTGATGTGTGGTTCCAGATCGGCTCCGTGTTTGAGCTGCAGAAGAACTGGAACGGCGCCAAGGACGCCTACGAGAAGGTTTTGGAGGTCAATCCAAACCATGCAAAGGTGTTGCAGCAGTTGGGCTGCTTGTACTCGCAGGCGGAGGCTTCGCCCACCAGCTCGCCCGCGACCCACCACAGACCCTTCAAGCAAGACTTGAACATCGCATTGAAATACCTCACCCAATCCATCGACATTGACTCCTCCGACGCCCACTCGTGGTATTACTTGGGCCGCGTGCACATGATCCGCGGCGACTTCAACGCGGCTTACGAGGCTTTCCAGCAGGCGGTCAATAGAGATTCCAGAAACCCCACCTTCTGGTGTTCTATCGGCGTGCTATATTACCAGATTTCCCAGTACCGCGACGCCTTAGATGCCTACACCAGAGCCATCCGCTTGAATCCTTACATTAGCGAGGTGTGGTACGATCTTGGAACCCTTTACGAGACATGCAACAACCAGATCACCGATGCATTGGATGCCTACCGCCAAGCTGAGAGGCTAGATCCGGGCAATCCCCATATCAAGGCCCGTCTAGATCAGTTGATCAAGTACCAGCAAGACGGAAACACTCACCCCCCACAACCGCCCCCAGTGAACCAGCAACCTCGCTTGCCCCAGGGAATGGTCTTGGAAAGTACTCAGCCGCAGGGAACCTCCGGGCCTCTGCAGCTCCACCAAGGCCCTCAGCAACTTCACCTGGGCCCTCCAGCTCCCCAACTGCACCCAACTCAGCCCATGCCCTACCATCAGCAACTCCATCCCACCCCTTCAGCTCCTCCAACGAATCAGCAGGTGGTCACCCAACCCTTCCAGCCTCTGCACCCAGCACAGCAAATTATACATCCGGGCCCGCCACAAAAGTCGGCGCCTCAACATGACAGCATTTCTCATAGACCTTCACCCCAGCCACAACTACGTCAAGAGAACACTCAGGCTTCTCTAAATGGCAAAGGGCCCAATGCTGAGGCTCCCCCAAGCGGTCAAGAGAAGACTGTCAAAAACGAATCCACCAAACGGGATCTTGATAGCAAGCCAGACTTCAAAGTAGTGAAAAAACCCACTAGTGACGTATCGGAGAAGTCTGCGGCGGAAGATGCCTCAAACAAGCCTCTTGCCCCTACGGCAAGCAGAAAAGACTCTATTGAACACAGTGATAGCAAAGCGGCAGGCCCCAATCACAGTGCTTCTACTTCGGAGCCTGTACCATCAAATAAAGTGAATGAGCCAATCAAGATAGAGGTGACGGCGCCAGCTCCAATGCCATCACAGGGCCCAGAAACAGAAGACAAGTCGAAACAAGAGGATCCCAGCGCAGCCAAATCCAAGACTGCCTCACCGAAGCCTCAGCTTCTCAATCTAGAAAGAAGTGCTGAGCCGGTTAATATGGCTGAGGATGATGATGAGGAGGAAGAGGAGGACAATAACGTCCCCGAGCCTCCATTGCGAAAGGTCGAGGAGGACGAGAATTACGATGACGATTAGTGTCTATGATTAACTTGATGGATGCCATAGGCGTCTACGGCACTGCATAACTGTGACATAGCAACGGTTCATGATTGGCCTACATACTCGGACTAGAGCTGGTTAACCCTCGTATTTGAGACGATTCTTTTGAAACTCCCAAAAAGTCCCATTCCCGAAAAATATAAATATTCGCAGGCTCTTGAAGATCAGCATTGTGGCAATTCTACCACCGACGGGAGGCCGTCAAAGAATATCAGATCCCCCGGTATTCATGTCTGGGCAGATCCTCTTTCTGTCTTCACTATAGCAATGTGCGAGAGCTGGCGAGTCTTCTGATAGCCCAAGAATAAGTTGGAGGTATCCTTAGCCACCGCCAAAATGCCCATGGCAAGCAAATTTGACAAGAACGGCAAGTCCGTCGCCGACACAAAGCACGGCACCGAGCGAAGGCCCGAGCACACGGCTTTGCCTAGATAAGATGCCAAAAACGGCCACAAGATCGTGGTGACTAATGTTACGACCCCCAGTTTCACGAGTAGCGAGTCTGAGTAGTCGTGCGCAAGGCATGCCCGGGACTTGTAGAGCGTATGTTGGAATATGCAGAGCATATATGAATAGAAATGCTTATCTTTGAGGAGCGATAGGATGGGGAGCGGAGAGCGGGCCTTTTTGACCAGGTTGATTTTGGGGGCCAAGGTCATGCTGAGGCTAGAGATGGTGGCCTCCAAGGCCTCAAGGCGGGCAAAGTCTTTGGGGGAGAGCGAGTCGACCAAGTCCTTGGGACGAACTGCACGGGCCATCGAGTAGTAAAGGCGGTTAAACGTCTCTCTGTAGAAAATGTCGTAGGCCCATCTGAAAGGGACCACCAAGGCAATCAACACGGCGGGGCTAGTCCAAGTGATGTTGCGGAGCAAGAACCCCCCTTTCAAAAGGCCAAGCACGGACGCCGGACCACGACTCTGGGCGAAGAGCCGTTTCGTGTTCGCCCACAAGGACTTTGCCAACACGTGGTTGCCCAAGGCCGACAAGAAGTTGCAGATGAGCAATTCATTGAAAAGCTCGGGCCACGCAGGGCGGGGGCGGCGCTTAAAGAGGCAGTCCATGAGCAGCAGGCCTCGCATGCGGTACATAATGATCGGGAGAAGCGAGATTTGGTGCAATTTCATCAGGCTGGAGGCGGGAAGTGGAGCATTGGCAGCCCAAGCATCAGGCCGAGGAGCGGCGGCGTGTTTCAAGGAGTCCAAGAACGAGGGCGAAAGTGCCTTGACCATATTTAGCCCACACACCGTCAAGCCCGTGACACCCACCGAGACGATGCCGGCGCTGGCGCCCAATAGCCCCAAGGCGATGGTGGCATACAGGACGAAGCCCGTGATTTTATCACGCACGAAGGTGTTGACGCCCAAGACGGCCAGGCCCTGGAGCTGGAACCTGATCTTGCTCTTGCATTGTGGACACGGCGCAGAGAGCCGCCACAGCTTGGGGGAGTCTGAGCTGTGCAGAGGAGCTCTTGTTTCAACGGCGCCTGCGCCTAGAAGAAATTCCAAGCGGGCTTGCATTGCGGCCGCCAAGACTCTAGACTCGTCCAGATTATTGTTGGATTCCACGCCGACGAGATCACTGGGGTCACTGGCATTGGGACTGGGGTCACTGGTACTGGGATCGCTGGGATCATTGCGACCATTGCGGTCATTCGGGCCACTCGGGTCATCAGGGCCCACGAGCTCCCTTTCGATCCGCGAAAAGGAAAGGGAGTTGATGTAGTCAATGAGGCATTTTCGGTGAGTCACCAAGTGGCACGTGGAGCACGGTTGGATGAGGTCGCGGGCGTCTCTAAGCGTGCCCAAGGGGGGGACTTCCGACTCTCCTCCCAAGCACAAAGCGCAAGTTTCTGACATGTATGAACAGGGGCGGATATGAGGATGGTAAGGGTTGAGGATGGTAAGGGTTGAGGATGGTAAGGGTTGAGGATGGTAAGGGTTGAGGATGGTAAGGGTTGAGGATGATAAGGGTTGAGGATGGTAGGGGTTGAGGGTGGCAAGGGGACACGCGGGGGCGGGAGGTGAGTAGGGCAATGGGTATCTGGGCGGAAAAGAGTAGGAGTATGGGGTGAGGGAGGTGGAGTATGGGGTGATGAAGTGGGGAAATAGCGCTGCGCACATGCTATGCACACGCCATTCCTCTATAAAGAGGTACTCTGAGCGACCTACTGGACTGGTCGAACCAGGGTTGGGCCGAAATTTGAGAACTTGAGGCGTTTCAGATTCAAAGTAGAATATGCAGCAAACAGACCATTTTGCCTCAATGAGGGACACACAAATGTCTTGTTGCAATAAGAATCTCTTAAAAACATCTTATGAAGTATCTCGCAAGGATCTTATGGGTCTTAAAAGATCTTAAAAGGATCTTAGAAGGCCCTTAAATCTTAGAAGAATCTTATAAAGAATCTTTCATACAGTCATAGTCTCAGAAGATATCTCATAAAGAATGTATAGAGAATATCTTGCACAGATAACATTATTTTGCCCAGTACCCTTCTCTTGCAATGAGGACACGTAATCTCATAAGAACAACATGTGGGGCTCATAGAGGGTTCCTTGCAATACCCGATCCATCTGACCTTGATTACCCAATGTCCAATACAGGAATGAGCCGGTGTTTCGGGCATCTTTAGTTCGACTCTGGCCATAATTGTGGTCGGGTGACCTTTCATCACCACCGAGTTTCACGCGGTGAGGCCGGATCAAGAAATTGATTGCTTGCAGTCATTAGGGAAGTGGCATTGCGCCCTGCAACGTGTCGCTCACACCACATGTCTTCCTCAGAGACCTAGGGCCTGGGCAGTCTTGATACCCTCGGCAAAGTGGAATAACCTCGAGTCGACCGCCACATCCTCGGCCTGGCTCAAGGCCACCAAGCCGTCGTGCAACGTGACGAGCGGCAAGGTGAACACCTCAATGAACTCGCCGTCCTCCAACTGCGGCTGCGGGGCCTCGTTGGCTGACGCCTCGATGTTCACCGTGACAAGCGACATATTGGCGTTGGTCAAGCCCGGGTCGCTAAAGAGCACCGGCGTCGACCGCGCGTCCACCGTGCCCTTGTAGCCCGTCTCCTCAAGCAACTCCCTCTCCGCAGTGGACTCAATGGACTCGTTGGGGTCCACCAACCCAGCAGGCATCTCCACCACCACTTTGCCGCAGGGCGGCCGGAACTGCTTGGTCAACACAATCTGCTTGGCACCGCGCCCGTGAATGATGCCAAGGATGCTCACTGCATCGATCCCGGTGGTGTCTGACCTGGTGGTGCGAATGGCCATTTCCCACACGCGCGCCTTGCCGTTGGGGTCGGTGTAGTTGATTTTGCGGGTCTGGATCCACTTGCCGTGGTCCAATGGCTCCACGGAAGTGACGTGCGCTTTGAAGGGGGACTCTTTCATCTTGCGCTTAACGAGCGTTCCCAAACGGCTGCACTGGGCGGTTCCTAGGCGGCGAATCTTGGTGTTTTTTGGCCGGCGTCTGCGCTGACTAAATATATCAGGGGGCGCTTTTGTGGATGAGTAGTTCTTCTAGCAGATAGTGGCGATCAAGGGGAAATCAGGGGGAAATCAAGGGGAAATCAAGGGAGGAATTAAAGGAACCAAGGAGAAACAATGGGAATCTTGCGGAGAGCATTGGCGCGGCCCCAGCGAGTCAGCTCCACTTGGCTACCGTGCACTACCCGCGCTTTGGCTCAACACTAGATAACCGCCAGTGTTTTGGTGCTCCTATAAGAGGCCAGCTTCCAGCAAGGTTCTTTCAAGCCACTGTTCATACTCAGTCCCGCGCGTCGTCTATCTTGGTCGATTCCGTCCATCTTTGTTAAACTTTGACCATCTTTGACCATCTCGGTCCCTTTTCGTCCATTTTCGTCCATCTTAGTCTATCCTCATCCATCTTAGACTGTCCCCGTCCATCTTAGACTGTCCCCGTCCAGTTTGGTCTGTCCCCGTCCAGTTTGGTCTAGCTTGCATCCGCGCTCACCTCCATCCCTGTCCATCTTTCCTCCGTTCACCGCTTTCCACCCACCCCCTATTCCTGTCCCAATGTCAGACGAACTTGATGCAATTAGGGCCCAGATCCAGAATTACCTCGTGGACCTGGGCAACTACGACGTGATCTCGCAGCTGTTGAAGTTGAAACTATACGAGTCTGGCTGGCTAGACCGTGTCACGGTGTTGGCAGCCAAGGAACTCGCCAGCCATCCCGCGAGCGAGCCAATGAATTTCGAAGCCCTCTACAACACTTTGAAAGAGAAGGCTCCTCTGATGATTCCGTCCTCTGTGAAGGAGGAGGTGGTAGAGCAGATCCGGGACTATCTCAATGAGACCATTTGAGGCCAACAACAGGGCACCACGGCAGCACCACTAAGCATCAGTACAAGAAATGGAAACGAAGGCCAGGCATTCATCATCAGTGCCAGTCCATGGTCAAAGACTGGCCGAACAGAAGGTGGCGAATGCACAAGACCATGGCCAAGTAACACAAGCATGAAATAGAGGAGTTGGCCATGCAAACCACTTGAGGTGGTAAAACAGAAAGAGCAGAGTACACATATGCATAGAGTCTACGAAACGAGTAGCCTCATGTAAAAAGAGTCTCAGGGGCACAGCACGTGAGTGACGCAGAATGGCATCCCCCTTGAACAGCAGCCAGAAGCCAAGTAGTGACAAGCATGATACCCAGGGCCGGCGTGCATACAGGACACCCGTGCACCACCCGTGCACCACGGCTCACCCAATCACCACGCACTTTTTTTTGCTGATTGCCTAAAGAAAAAATCGCAGACCCAACGCACACCCTTGAACACCCCTTTATTCCCCCCGTCTCCACAATGCAAGCATTGAGAGTCAAAGCGCTTGCTGCTGCAGCCAGATCCAATCACACCGCCGTGGTCGTGCAAGGCCTGCGCCTAGCATCCTCCAAGGTCGGGCTCCCCGCCAAGGACTTGACCCCCAAACCCATGGAGACAAACTTCCCCTTGATGTCACAAAAGACCGCGTCTGCGCCTATTGACTACGCCTTGACGTCGTTGGATGCCATTGCCATGTGGGCACGCAAGTCCTCGTTCTGGCCCGTGACCTTTGGCTTGGCATGCTGTGCCGTGGAGATGATGCATGTGTCCACGCCAAGATACGACCAGGATAGGTTGGGGATTATTTTCCGGGCCTCGCCCCGTCAGTCGGATATCATGATTGTCGCCGGCACGTTGACCAATAAGATGGCGCCAGCTTTGAGACAGGTGTATGATCAGATGCCCGATCCCAAGTGGGTGATTTCGATGGGCTCGTGCGCCAACGGAGGCGGCTACTACCACTACTCGTACTCGGTGGTGCGCGGCTGCGACCGAGTGGTGCCGGTGGACATTTACGTGCCCGGGTGCCCGCCAACCGCCGAGGCCTTGATGTACGGCGTTTTCCAATTACAAAAGAAGATGATGAAGACCAGAGTCACGCGCTTGTGGTACAGGAAGTAGCCTGCGTCTCTGGATATTACTGATAGCTCTTGCTATTTTTTGCATTGTATAGTACACACACACATAATTGGTAGCGCCACTTGTAGTGACTAAAAGACGCTACATGCGGCTTTTGTTTTTATCTACTTTGCTCCCATGTCTGGCCTCCCCGGGTGCCTGCCCATAGTTGACCGACTGCGCGGGGGGGGGGCGCTCACGTGACCGGTCCTTTATGACTTCTGTCCAAACACCGTGCACGAAGTCATGCGCCCACGCTGGCGGAAATCCCGAAAGCCGGATATCGCGTTTCGGGCGTCTTCTGGCAGCATGCTCTGGGTGTGCCTCGCGGTCGCCAGTCCCCGTCACCTCCAATGCATGGGCTGGCAACGGGGCCTCGGGTCGCACCGCTCGCAAGGTGGGTGCAAATCCTGCATGCAGCGCGGGTTCGCACCGCCAGGGTCCGCCGATATGATTGGCCAATTTTTCGGCCACCACGTCCCACGAACCCAGTGCGAAAATGCCTCTGCTGCAGCTGCCTCACAATGGATGCGCAGTTGCTGATTGCTCAGGCCCCGTGCACCCCTCCCCCCTGAACGTGCCCTGCTCGCACTTTGCCTCCTAAATTTTTTCCCCCCCTCTAGTCCCACTCTTCCACGCAAAATGGCCAGAACAAAGCAAACAGCAAGAAAATCCACCGGTGGTAAAGCCCCAAGAAAGCAGTTGGCCTCCAAGGCCGCTAGGAAGTCCGCCCCCGCCTCGGGCGGTGTTAAGAAGCCCCACAGATATAAGCCAGGTACCGTCGCCCTTAGAGAGATCAGACGGTTCCAGAAATCCACCGAGCTTTTGATCAGAAAGTTGCCTTTCCAACGGTTGGTCAGGGAAATTGCCCAGGACTTCAAGTCCGACTTGAGATTCCAGTCCTCGGCCATTGGTGCGCTTCAGGAAGCCGTGGAGGCCTACTTGGTGTCGTTGTTTGAGGACACCAACTTGTGCGCCATCCACGCCAAGAGAGTCACCATCCAGAAGAAGGACATCCAGCTTGCCAGGAGGTTGAGGGGCGAGCGGTCCTGAAGGGTTTTCTCCTCGTGTCCCCTGCGGACTCTGATTGTTTTCAATATATTTGTTTGTGTTGCACACGTAGACCATGTTTCACTGTTTTATAGCGTTTATCCATGAAGGGCTAGGTCTGACACCAGCCAGACCCTCTCTGCTTTATCTGACCCTGGACTTCATATTCTAGTGTTGATCGGTCTCCGGCTCTGCATTCGTGCCTCCGGGGCCGTACGTGCTATGCATTGGGTACATGCCATAAGGGAAATATCCTTGAGGCATAACCTGGAACTGGTTTTGGTAGAATTGGTCTTGGTTGAACTCGCCCTGGTTGAACAGGCCCTTGAACTGCTCTTGATTGGAATCGGCACCGTGGTTCGGCGCACCTCGTGTTTCGCTGAGAGACACACCGTCAAGCGCTGTTGAAAGGTCCTGTTCCACTTGATAAGGCTGGCCCAAACCGTTGGCGTCTCCCGGGCGAAAAGCTGGAATGGGCGCAGGATAAGAGGCCCTGTCATCGTCCGGACCGCCATTGTAAGGGTCTGCTTCTTTTGTACCCAGAATGACTGGCAAGAAAGGCATCATATTGGTAGGGGGTAGCATGCCGGAGTATGGCAAGTTTGCACCCGGCATCGGGGGCGGAAGAAGAGCAGAGTAAGCGGGATGAAACATCGATGCTGGGTCAACGCCCATGGCCATCACCGAGCCGGCGTGCATTTGGGGTGCGGCCCGTTGCTGTCCCATGTAGCTCTTCTTCTTGGCTGAGGTGCGGCCCCAGCCTAGGCGAATGCGGTTTCCACCAATGACGAAGCCCTTCATGGATTCAATAGCGTCTTGCGCCGACTCGGGGGTGGAGAATCTCAAAAACGCACAGCCTTTGCCCGGGGGGATTTTCACCAGGAGAATCTCCCCAAACGGCCGGAATAGCGTGTATAGAGTCTTTTCGGTTATGTCTGACAGTAGCCCTCCAACAAAGACGGTGGTATTAGGGGGCTCGCGGGGGGCATTACCAAAGGGCTGGCCAGGCATGCCATGAGGGCCATTGTTCATCATGGGAGGAGCATAGTAGCCCGCCATGTCGCCATACAAAGGCGGAAAGCCGTTCCTCGGCGAGGAGAAAGCGATTCGCAAGTCAGGATGGTGGCGGTCGAAAGCGCTGGCTCGGGGAGTGGCCAAAGCAACCCTCAAGGGCCGACCGCCAAACATGAGACCGTTCATTTCTCTGAGCGCACGCTGTCGTTCAGCATCCGAGGTGAACCTGACGAACCCAAAACAGCGGGACTTCCCAGTGACAGGGTCGGCCATGACTCGCACGGTTCGAATGGAATCGGGGAAGGACTTTTGAAAGAACAGAAGCAAATGCGCTTCGGTGGTGGAAGCGCTCAAGTCGCCCACGAACAAAGAGAACTCGGGCGCGTCCACGATCTTGGCGGATAACGTGGCCCCCGCGGCCCAGTTAAGGCGGAAGTACTTCTTTTGATTGTCCGGGTCATGGGCGTGGCCTTGTTGGGACGGCAAGGCAATATCCGGCAACAACTGGCCGTTAAGGCTTAAAGCTTGCTGTGCGTCCTGGTACAGAGGAAACTCCACGAAGCAGTACCCGGAATGGGCGGAGAACACAATGTTCAGCAGCGTGTTTCCCTTGGGGGTGATGAACTTCACGCTAACCTTTTTCTTGAGGACGATCCACCAAATATACACGATATCGGTTTCATAGAGCCACGGGTCTATATCGCCCATCCAAAGCGTGCGCGGAAGGTTCACGAAAGAAGCCAAATTGTCGGGGTGGTTCTTGTCTAGCGTCAGTTCCTGGGTAGAAATGGGCGGTTTTGGAACAGAGAAGCTCAGAAGTATTTGCTGTTCGCAGACATGCTGATGGGACGCTGTAGACGAGGTTATACCGCCAAAATCAGGGGTAATAGTTGAATTGTTGTCCACAGCGCTCCTGCCTGCGACGCTCTTGCCCGGGGGACCTTTGTCCAGGTGATAGGGCCGGGGCTTATCGTCCAGATGATTTCCCTGCGGATGGTTGTCCAGGTGAAGCAGTGGGGGATTATCGTCCAGGTGATTCCCCTGCGAATTATTGTCTAGAGGAGTTTTGCCTGGCGCATTTTTGTCTAGCGGATTGCTGTGGGAGTCGTGGTCTAGCCGAGGGCGCAGGGGATCGCGGTCTAGGGAGCTCCTTAGGAGACTATTGTCTTGAGAATGTTTGCCCAGCGAATGTTTGCTTGAAGTGTCTTGGTCTTGAGCGTATTTACCCAGAGCGTTTACTCCCTTTCGAGAAGATTCCTTGCTGCCGGGAGTCAACTTCCGAGCAGCACGTGCCTTCTTTTCATGATTCCTGGTGCTACTACCCGTCGACAGTGCGTCCCCTAGGGAAGGTAAAATTCTCGAAGCATCCTCAGAGGCCGACTCTGGAGGTTCATCTGTATCAGGATCTTTGTGGAGGCGCAGCAAATGCAGCTCCTTAGTCGCGGGCTCGAGCTTGTCTATAGGGGTGAAATTTGCAGCAGCAGCGTCTAGTTTTGAATTGGACACTTTATCTTCAGGGGTTGTGGCGGGGAGCAGCGTGGCAGAATCAGGTTTCATCAGCAATCTAGCGGCCAAATCAATTGGACCAAATCAATTGGGATAAATCGCGGGGCAACAGTCCGGGAAATGGGGGGGGGGGGGGGGGGGGGG
>NKZP01001355.1:29975-58765 GCA_002370765.1 Metschnikowia similis
GGGGGGGGGGGGGGGGGGCGAACGCGATAGGGCCAAAAAGAAGGGGGTGAAGTGAAAAGTGGGCGGTAAAGCAAAAGAAGAATGAATAGAACAAGGGCAAGTGCAACCAGGTGCTAATGCCTAGAGATGGCGAGGAGTCGCGGCACGCTAAAGCCCAGTACACCACTTGGATGCGGGGGTCACGGGTTCAGAGGTGAGGAGCATACAAAGGGAGCGGCGGCGGCGTGCGGCAGGGGGATGTTTATGGCCGCCATGCCTGACCCGACGGCTCCGGGCTCATGAGGCATGTACATGGTGGCGCACGACTGCACGCGTCACCCTCGGAGCCAAGTCGGCTCCATGTCACGTGGAGCAGGTCTGGGGTATTGGGATAGACCTAGAGGGATACCAACGACCACATGCACAACTTGACGGGTCAAGAAGTCGTATACATCTAGAGAAGGGACTCGAAATTCAATTGAACAAAGCGACACACCAAATAGACTATACAAATCACACTGTAGGAAAGCACTACTTGAGGACGAGATAGACATTTGAGTAGAGACTGTATTCTGACTGATAAAGACCAGGCTACCGAAAAAGATGAAGGCCGGGAGTATGTGGAGGCTTATTCCAGACACTAGACCTACCATTGAAGTTGGACCTTTCCTAGACCTTTCCCAGACCGTTCCCAGACCTTTCCTAGACCTTTCCTAGACCTTTCCCAGACCTTTCCCAGACCTTTCCTAGACCGTTCCTAGACCGTTCCCAGACCTTTCCTAGACCGTTCCTAGACCGTTCCCAGACCTTTCCCAGACCGTTCCTAGACCGTTCCCAGACCTTTCCTAGACCGTTCCTAGACCGTTCCCAGACCTTTCCTAGACCGTTCCTAGACCGTTCCCAGACCTTTCCTAGACCGTTCCTAGACCGTTCCCAGACATAGACTACATAGCCAAGGGCAGAAAACATCAAAATGTATAAACGCAAAACCAAAACCAAAACATCTACACATCAGAGGATAGGTTTGAGACCATGGACCATGGGCAAATGCTGCTCGACTCTAGCTCCAAGACCACGCTTTAGGTCTAGAGATTGGGAAGACTAATGGGATGGCAGGGCCAAAATGTGGATCGAAAATGAACCCATAGCCTCGTTGTTCAAGACAATCTCTTGGGTTATCCGTTCCCCTGAAGTCAATTTTCCCCTAAAAGTCTTACACTGGTTTTAAAGGACCATGCTGGTGTTAGATTCATTGATAACGTCTACCGCTTACAGACGATGGATTCGTGAGGGTCCCTGAAAAGGGGATCGTCTACACTTGAATAGGAAAGCGGGCCGCGGCTGCATCAAAGGGACTGCATACAGCCCGAACGGTCCCAGCTAGGCTACTTATAGTTGAGAATGGCGTCTCCGGCCGCTCCGAGCCTGTATCCGAGAAGCACGTTGCGTCCGAGAGGCACCACATTATGTCCGAGAAGCACCATATATGTCCGAGAAGCACCATATATGTCCGAGAAATACCACATGTCCGAAACACCACATATGTCCGGGACACACCACATATGTCCGGGACACACCACATATGTCCGGGACACACCACATATGTCCGAGAAACACCATCTTGATCCGGTAAGCTGCAACTGATGGCCCATGCCAAGCCTCGAAGTTGACGGTGGATTTGGCCCATAGTGGTTGTTTGTCCACAAGCAAGCCGAGTTTTAAGGGTGTAGCTTATTTCGTACATCCCCAAAAACAAGCTAGTTCACATTTTGTCTTGTAGCAAAAAGCATAGAATTGAAAAACGAACTTATAGATGGCAGAGGATGAAATGCATAGGCAGCAGGACGGGAATCGGCTGTATTCATGGCTTCACTTTATGGCAATAAGCGGGTCATATAAAAAAGGAATCTATAGTCATGTATTTCAAGGACAGAACCAGGTCTCAACTGTGTATCCATGGGTAGCGCACTACCCAAGGTGGATCTGGCCGGAAAAGGAAAGATCCGTTGGGGTCCGTTGGGGTCCGTTGGGGTCCGTTGGGGTCCGTTGGGGTCCGTTGGGGTCTGTTGGGGTCCGTTGGCGTCAAGAAGTCTTCCCAAGGTCGGTGCACACGGTGCTGTCCGCGGCCTCGACCTTGAGAATTGTTTGGCCTTCGGAAAGCCTGTTTGAATGTGGGCCCTTGATCTCATGATTTCTTAGCTTGCCTCATTGAATGTGGCCTTTTGACGCTGACAAAACCCAAATTGTGGTTCTCTCCTAAAGAGCAAAGACGCTCCGTCAGGAAGCGCAAGATTCGAACGAACCGCATGATCCGCTTTTGCATCCTCTATGGCGGCTTGATTGTTTGGGCTCGAAGCTGGAACATAAGTTGTTTTTCAAGTGCTCAAAGGTTGTCAAGAAAAGGTTGTCAAGAAAAGGTTGTCAAGAAAAGGTTGTCAAGAAAAGGTTGCGAGTACTCAGTCAGATTGTCAAGTACTCAAGGTTGTTAATGTCTTGCACATTCTCTCCAGGCTACCACAAGTTTCATACCATTCCCGAGCAAAGGCAGGCGATCTATGTTGATGGCTGTTTCGATTCTGTCAAGAGAACCACAGGATGTCCGCATGAGCAATAAGGAAATGGATTCAGGGACACCTTGCTGAAGGCGGTCTTCGATGGCGGTCCCGCGAGCATAAGGTGTTTTCCAACACCTCCATTCATCCATGAGTGACTCTTTGAAAGTCTTAGGAAGTTCTCATGAGTGAATCTTTGAAAGTCTTAGGAAGTTCACATGAGTGAGTCTTTGAAACGTCTTAAGAAGTTCACATGAGTGAATCTTTGAAAGTCTTAGGAAGTTCTCATGAGTGAATCTTTGAAACGTCTTAAGAAGTTCTCATGAGTGAATCTTTGAAACGTCTTAAGAAAGTTCACGTCCCTAAAGCCGGTAAAATAGTCTTCACTGAGTCCTTTGTGCGATACACAAAGCTCTTCAGCCGCCAGTTGCAAAGTCGCCAAGTGCTCTGTTATCTTCAATGCATCGTTAGCAGGCACTGACAAGGGCGTGGGTAAATAACATGTTCGGCGCCCCTAGTGTGCACCAAGGGAGCCATCAGAGCGCTTTGAAATGCAAGTCCCTCTTTCTAGCAGAACTGAAACGAATGATATGGAGTCGTTCTTATTGTGCTCTTCTCCGTAAATTGTAAGCATGAGACTTTGTGTTTTTGGCGAAAGCAAATTGCCACATCTCCAGCTACCGCAACTGATGCAGCTTCTTCGGGGCATCTGCCTCGAATTCCAACAATTGATTGTGTGGCTGCTAACGTTCTTCTTTGGCCGGCCACTGCGACTCCAGGTGTGTGCCTTGCGAGCTGAAACAGCTCTTGCCGAGTCTTTCAGGTCTCAAATCTATCAGGTCTCAAATCTATCAGGTCTCAAATATATCAGGCCATCTCTTACTCGCACAACCTCGACACTGACAAATTCTCGATGATGCTCCACCGTATGTTTATCCACCCTGGGCTAGCGCCCGCAGACTGGCTATCGCAAAGGGAAGTTTGGTTATGAGTCTTGGCTTCAGTGAATTCGCCACCGCTCTTTTCTCGAAAGCGGCACTTTGCAAGATAGTGCCTTCTCCTTTGCTTCTTCGAATAGAAGGCTCAACGATGCCGTCCACTGCTTCACGCAGGGGTTCTTTGACAGATACCTTCGACAGCGGGAACGCCTTGGGGATGAACCACCATTAAGCTCGTCAATGACGCAGCACTTTAAACATCTTCAAGCATTTCAAGCATTTCAACCTTTTCAAGCATTTCAACCTTTTCAAGCATTTCAACCTTTTCAAGCATTTCAACCTTTTCAAGCATTTCAACCTTTTCATGATGACAGAGATGTAGTCAACAGAAACTCTTTCATCTGCTTCCACTGCTAGTCTCTTAATCTTGAAAATCCTGAGCATAAACTCGTCAGCACCCATTTCAATTGAAACGTCTGGCCACCGTGATCTTTTTCCTGTTTCACGCAGAAGTGCCTGAATGATTTCCGTACGAAAGGGCTTGGCCCCTTGACCCCTGATCCTTGTTCGACGCCGAAACAACAAAGATTATTTTGGTAGGGAGTCTGGCGGCTGGCGAGATTGTTTCCAAAACGGTGCATGATAAACCTTTGCCATTACAATCTGACCTTCTCGTTGGCGACTGCCCTAGAGTATGGCTCATGGTCTTTTCGTCATCCCGTCTTTCGTCCCGTCTTTCGGCGGACCCCCTCGGCAGCAACTTTCAATGAACGAAAGGTGATCTTCAGTTAATACGCTCTCTAGCCGACCTTTGTTCAACTGATCCGAGTTCGGCTGAAAGACTTGTCGATGTCGCCATTTTGGTCGTGCTATGTGATGTTATAGTCTCTGTGATGTTATAGTCTCTGTGATGTTATAGTCTCTGTGATGTTATAGTCTCTGTGATGTTATAGTCTCTGTGATCTTATAGTCTCTGTGATGTTATAGTCTCTTATGTGATCTTATAGTCTCGTATGTGGAACATTTGTGACGGAGCACATACAGCACATCGTAGCTCCAGGGCATATTCAGTCATCTTCTTCATACCTGTCACTTCTTCATACCCGGCTCTTCTTCATTCCTGTCTCTTCTTCATACCTGTCTCTTCTATACTAGCGCTTCACTCGTGATGCTTCTGGATTTCTTTGCCTTGGACCCTCAAACAGGGGTGGAATCACCCACTTATATACCCCAGTTCCGGGCGCATCGTATCCGGCAACGCCCCTGAAACAGGGCCTGCATGCTAGGGGCGTCCTTTGTCCACAAACACGCAAGACCCAACGCTCGTGTTTCAAGCCTGCAGCCCGGGTGCACCACTTGGTGTTTCAGCTACATCATGGAAATCGAATGTGGTCGCCCCTCGCTCAATCCGGTGTCTTTCGCCTGCAGACCCTGTAATGCAGTTGCGCGCACTTACAGGTTGGCACTTTGTGTAGTGAATAGTCTGGTCATAGCGTAGTCTGTAGTCATTGTTCTGTCTGACTTCCCAGCACGAATATCCCCGAAACTACGACTGCGCCGGTCACGTGCCTCGACGTCCTTCATATTATATCGATGGCCCACGTGTCGTGCCACCACCTGCTGCCTCCGGGGAATCGCTCGGCTGACTGCCCGTTTTCAAACCAACACCGCAGCCGCTTCAAACAACGTAGAACCCCGATAACCACCCTCACCATGGGGCTGTGAAGCGCTTCTTATGGGCGAGCCTCTTGAGACATTGGAGACTGGAGCAATTTTTAGAGATAGATTGTTTTCCAGGCATGTCCACCGCAGCTACCCCATAAAGACCTTCCAATTTGTGGCTTTCCTTCTCGTAGTTCCTCTTCTGGGTCGTAGCTCCTCATCTAGACCGTAGTTCCTCTTCTGGGCTGTGGCTCCTCCTCTGAAGGCCTTCTTGAAGGCCTCTTCTAGGCCTCGAGACTCATCCATCAGTAGCTTTTGGCAGATTCCTCATGGCCCTCAGCACTAGTGGCGTCCCGAAGAATCTAGGACCGGCCGAAAATGCCAAAAAAGCCCCCCTTTTTCTTGTCCGTCTGCTCGCCGGCACTCACAGCGTTGGTTTCCCGCTCCACTGCATCTGAGTACCCAATGTAGTTGTAGGCAACGTCAAACAACACAGCCTTGCACAAAACAGGCTGGGTCTTAGCATCCTGATCCACGTCGGTCATCCGGTGGACGCTGTCGACAGGTGGGAATTGGTGGATGTTCTCGGTGACAAGCTTAGACCCGCGAGGTTCACGAGACTGCAACTCCGCCATGATATGCGCCTGCGTGAGGCGCCAGCGAACACTGGCCTTGAGTTGTTGAACATCGTCGCCGCTGGCCACGCCGTAGGGGAACACCTCCACAGCAGAGTCTTCTTTGAGGCCGCTCACCTGTTCCTCCACATGGAGGAGCAACTTGAGCGCCTCCGGGGATTGGCCAACCGCTGAAAAGGCGTCGGCAATGGCCATGGACTTTTTGGCGCCAAGGACACGAGACATTTGCTCCAAGCCCCGCGATAATTCGTCGTCGTTATACACGCCCGGCAACTCCGATATCTCTTCGATGGTGCCGATTATCGACGAGATGAGCTTCGAAATAGCCTTGTTTTCCTGGAGCGCATGGACAACATTGCCCGACGTCGGCCTCAACTGGCTAAGATGCACGAGGTCTCTTTTGACGCGGGAAAAAAGCATGTGGTACTTGAGGTACGTCAAAACAATGGCACCATCCTGAACTTTTTCTGCATCGTCCATGTCTTCGCTGCGAGCCAAGTCTGAGCTGTGGAGATCCACCAAGGTAGACCACTGCGAGAACATGGAATCGTAATCGTAGGAGTCCTGTCTCTTCCATTTGTCTTTCGTCAAGTCGTGGAGCTTCTGCGCCAAATCATCATTGTAGATGTGCGCCTCGTGCGTGCGCCATTTGATGTCCTTGGGGATGCCCTCTTCAGATAAGTCCTTGAAGAGGTCCGGGTCTAACATCTTCGTAATGTCCACTGCCGGCGCTAACCAGGGCACCGGCAGTTCACGGGCGCGTCTTCGGGAGACGGTCCGCAAGCCCGGGCTGGAGTCGTGCGCGGAACCCTGTGACAACGCCAAGCTCAACGAGGGATCCACCAACGTGGTGAACAACTCTTCGGCCAAATCCCGGCTGAAGCACGTTTCGGTCTCGTCGCGTTCCGCCTTGCTGCACAAGGCCTCCAAGCCGCATCTGGCGATGGAAAAGGCGTCGATGGCCTGCGCCCAGTGCTTCTTGGTCACTGCGTAAACGCCACTGACGAGTGCACCATAAACGTAGAACTCGAGCTTCGTGGCTGCGTTACCTTCGTTCTCAATCACCGCCACCAACTTGCGGCTCGTGGCCACGGCCTTCTTCAACTTGGTGACCATCAACTTCCTGTATGGAGCCTTTCGCTCCCCGCTCGTCGCCTCTAGCAAGCTTTTGATCTCCAACGAGCGCACGATGTCTCTCTCTGCAATGAGAAGAAGCACCAAAGCGTAGCGGGGATCATCCGCGTACATCAGCGCCGAGATCAGCGACATCTTCTCGTTTTCCCGGTAGTGTTTAGTATCACTGGTGACTAAGTGCAAGTCACGGCGAGTTTCGAGGAGCGCCTTGCTCAATCTGGTTCTGTGTTTGCGGAAATCCTCATGGCTGCTGAGGTATGCTCTTGACCGCTCACCGAACGTGGCTTCAAGGGGGCTGAAGCTAGACATGAGTGCCTTGGAGTGACTCGTGGACAAGACGGAGCGGGTTTTTTCAGCCCCGGTGCACGGGTGCGCGCCGGGCCCGGTCACGTGCGGGTGTCCTTGTCACTCTGTCTTGATAAGTGCGTGGTCAACCCTACGTTGGTCTGGCTGGGCGGTGCTCTATTCGTCTGTTTTCTCGTATTCGACTTCTTTGGGCTATCCACGGGAAGTTGTCTAAATGCGTTTGTCCAATGCCTGTCCCACTGTGCTTCGAACCGGCCGGTCTCTCTATCCTGTATATACGGCTCCCTCAACTACACCCGTGCACCAAGGGGTCAAGTGTGCGCATCACCCAGTGCTTCCAGCCATGGATACACTCCAAGGGGTCGATATCTACGCCGAGTTCGGCGTGGCACCCGACGCCTCCGAGGCCGATATCAAGCAGAAGTACCGCAAATTGGCCCTCCAGTTCCACCCCGATAAGGACCCGTCCACAGAGGCCCAGGCCAAGTTCCACCTTCACCAGGCCATATACTCGGTGCTCACACTGCCCCAGCTCCGAAGGCAGTACGATGAGTTGGCAGCGCAGCGGGTTGCCCCCGGCTTGGGTATCTCCAGCAGGTCAAGTCCCGCTGAAAAAGTGACGGCGTTTCGTGCCAAGCTAGCAGGGCAGGAGCGGGCGGCCAAGCCCACAGCACACGAGCACCAGCAGGCACAGGTGCAGGAGCAGATGCTCAGCCAAAAAGGCACGGTTCTTCGCCGGGAGCTTCAGCATCATATGCAGCAAGGCGGCGGCTATATTGGCAGCCGGGAGCTTGAGGTCCCGCAGTACATGACGGAGTTCTTGCACAAGTCGGTGCACGTGTGGTGGAAGCAGAGGCCTGACCCCGGCGCGCACATGGATGGGGCCATTTTGGCGGAGGTGATGGCGGGGTTCGGTGCGGTGGCGGGGGCCGAAGTGCTTGGCCCGGCTGGAAAGTATTGCCAGGGGAAGGTCCGGTTCCAACGGGCCATTGATGCACAGGCGGCCTCCAGCCACGACTACACCAAATCTAGCTCGCTCTGGCGCCACTCCCGCGTGAGGAAACAGGCCAGCTTGCTACGACGCGTGGAGTTCGTACCGGAGCCCGTGGATGCCTTCTTTGCATGACTTGGAGGGGAAGCAGATTCATTCTGACTCTCAAATCAAGTTTCACGCCGAGGAGTGTTTCTTCCAACGATTCGAGCATGTGTCTACAGCTGGCTCCCTCGAAATGCACATCCTTCTTCGAGTGCATTTCTTCGATGAAACTGCTGGATTGTTAAGATCGATTGTGCATGGATTGATTATTCGATGAGAAATACATCCCTGGCGTCCTGAATCCAAGGCCACCCGGTGCAGGACCGAGCGGTCTCGAAAATAAGGTTCCATCAGCGGTTGCATAAGATTTTGTTTTTTTGCGGAGGCAAAGAACAAGCCCAAAAATTGCTTCGGGCCTTTGGGAAGGCGCTTTGACGGCTCATGGTATTTTTGCACCCAGAGTGAGTGCGGCACCCATGACGCAGAACCATATACAGTCGGGTGCTCGGAGCAGTGAGATGATTGGCACCCTCTCACTTCATGAGGACCTTGAGCCATTCTCTTTATCCTGAGTGTTCGAAGATCTTGACCTTTCCTTCAACCTCGTTCATTCTTGGGATTCAGCAAGTGTCTCTGCCATGAGTGGTGAAAAGAAGCAACTGATTAGAGCAAGACACTCTAACCACCAATGAGGCTGATATGACGAAGACAGGGACTTTATCCATCATATTGGCACGGCAGCAACATGAGAAGTTAGCATGTGGTGAGTGCTCCCAATTAAGTAAATCGTTGATTTACGCCAGCATCGAAACTCATTCTTTTAAGTCGCCGTCAACTCTTGCAATTTGGTCAAATGAAGTGGTGAGGTCAGGAATCTTTCTCCCTCTGCACAAGTATTGGATTACTCAAAGATTTAGACCGAGCAGGTGGCCTACCGCTGATCAGAAAGCATACGAAAACAACCAGTGATGAAGACGAAGAGCCTTGTGAAGAGACCGCTTCTATCGTTGGGATCCTGATATTCGCAAAAATACCGATCGTTTGACATAAGTTACATTGTCATATCTACCCAAGATTTACGTTCAGAGACAGGGACCGGAAAGTTGAGCGGTTTTTCCAGATATGCTGAGTTGTGGATCCGCCTAGGTCCATTTGATCTTTACCGGTGGCGCTTTGCGTGAAGAAGCTGTCCATAACATCTAAAATTATGGCGGCCTTGTCTTAAAAAAAGGTTACTAAACAAATGGGACATATACTCGTCTTTTGACTGGTATTGGTTATCCCTGTTTCCAGAGCTGCTCTACTCGAAATTACATGTCTTCGTGAACCACAGACGCGAACAATCGCAGTGAAAGCCTCAATACTTGCTCTGGACGGCCCTCAAGTCGCCTACCACATTCTGACCTGGCTGCCCTGTTTGGAAAACTCTCTTTGGGCTCTTTGATTTCGCCGGCACTATCTTTTTCCCAGCCTAAATTCTTGCCTTCCCTTTTCACTCTCCAATTAGCAAAAACTCATGACGGTCTTGAGTCTGCTTGTTCCGGATAGGTCCAACCAAAAGTCTCTGGCTCCATCGTCATCACTAGTGTTTACTGCGAATCCGGCGTTACTGAATCAATCTCGAGGAGGTCTACCCCGTTGGCTCTGGTGTATCTTGTTTTAGAGATGTACATTGCTCTGCAATTTAAACTCTATTCCTGCCGAGCCATCTAAACCGTACGGTTATTGGTCGGACAAGTCTGTTTTTGGAAATGCCCATGCGCAGGCCTTCCAAGACGAGCAGGGTCAGTTGAACACAGTTACCAAGAAACACCCTTCTTTGTTGTTGGGGATTATAAAAAAGAATCTTCAAAATGGCTAGAGAGTTGAAATATTCCGGACGCGCTGCAAACAAATTTCCAAGAATGGGAACAGCCGAAGGAGGTATGAGACATTAAGCTAGTCGTGAGCACTAGACTTCTGGACCTTTCTGCTCAGAAAGACAAGCCTTAACCTCTAATTGCAACATACTATTTGGGCCTCTAAAAAATCATACTTATCGAAGCAACGTCACGACCCCATGGTAGTGCGCCACCCATGGACACACAAGTGGGCAAAGCGGAAGCGGTATCCCACAACAGGCGTGTCCAACTGCAACCGTCCCCCGTGACAAGGTCGCGGTTCCCTCGGGTGCATTCCTGTCGCAGTCCCCTATCCTACTAAAAGCGGCCTCATTGGGACCTCTGGACTGTAAAGACACCAGCCACCCTGCACCCGATCGAGCCGGTCCTTTAACCTAAAAGGATTGCCGGCCAAGCTAATGCGGCTAGTTTTTTGTTAAACAGTCGGATCCAGCTCAACCGGGCAGTTTTCCGATTTAAATTTGGTGATTACCCTTTACAGTCATCGACGAATACCTTCTGGAAGTATTTGACGTTTACCAAGAACAAAGAAATAATTTCAAACATGTCAATTATTTGTTTGAAAAGCTGATTATTCTATAATACCCATCGTTATAGATAAGCACGAATTTTGGTCAAACACCTTATAATTCTCAAAATTCAATCAGTGCAATTCCACCCATTCTTTACTGAATTTTTCATGAACCATTTCAAATCACCCATGGCAAATGTACCAGCGGCCCCCATAGCACAGGGTAACCTACTATTCCTTTAGGGTGGATAGTGTTGGAAGGTCATAGTTGAACAAGAAACGGCTGCAGAATGGGGCGACTGGACATACAATTTGCAATCTGAAGCAATCGTTAATCTTGTAGGGCTGAGCAAAGTACAACACCACTCACTCTGGACTCCAAACGGTAGAGGCGTTCTTATATGGGCTTCAAATTTACTCTGGCGGGCGCTGCGTTTCTTTCTACAGTTACTGTTTGGACCATGTTTAGTGGGTGCCATGTTTAGTGGGTGCCATGTTTAGTATATGAGCTAGGTCCAGGAGTCAACCCTCGAAACCTTTTATTTCCAAAGGATCTGGAACGACGACGAAGCTCAGCAAATTTGAGAGGCTTTTTGTTGACCTCGTTTCAAGAGGTTTCTCGTTGATGCAGTCCAGATTCTTCACAATGCGTTCATACACCAAGAAAGGGGATTATATTCACGAGAACAGACCAAGAGGACACTAAGGACATGAAGGTGTTTGTGGATGCGGTTGTAGCAACAAACACTGGAACGAGACAGTCACGAACTGGATATCTAGTAATGTTCATGGGTGGTCCCATATCATGGTCATCAAAGTTACAGAAAACCATAGCAGGGTCAACAAGTGACGCTGAATTATTTGGGTATATTATGGTGGCAGAGAATAATTTGGTTGAGGAATTCCATTAAGGAGTTGCAGTTGGAAGGATGGAAGCACATAATACAGATGTGGTGTGACAATACTAACGTTGTGAAACAGGTAACCGATGGGGCTTTCAAGAAAGGTACCAAACACAGCAAGACCAGACTCCACACCTCCACCGATTCTTCAAGCACACCACGTGGCCTCTGTCGACAAGCTTGGATGTTTCTGGTACTTTCGCTATTCAAGGACTGTCGTTACCTCACAAGACCTGTGTAATGCGTGCGGCCGGAGGTGTTTAAGTCTCCTCCTAAACATGCTTTTTATCGGGATGCTTATCGGGATGCTTACATCAAGATGCTTATACAGATATGTCATACACAAGGCTTGTTTTGACGGAACGATTCTGTTCTACTACTATGAAAATGATATTCTTGATGGAGGGGCTTGATGGAGGGGCTTGATGGAGGGGCTTGAGGATGCTGGGGCAGTATAGTCGCGTATTGCATTGAGATGCTAAGCACCCGCAAGTACAACAGCCTCCAACCACCTGTACCCCGCCACCGCATTGCAGCCGTCTCACTTTTGCACTGTCCCACCGCTTTTGATTTGAGAGGTGGTTCGTGCTTCCATACCAGTTTTCATTCTGCACCTACGCTGCATCTCACCCGTGGACTTACTCCCTCCACTTGCGATGCATTGTGCTCGGCTACTTTATAATCACTCCGGATATCTCGCGAGGTTCGGCAGGCCCTCAGCGACAAGCGGCCTCTCATCGCCTTGGAGTGCACAATTTTCACTCACGGGTTCCCGTACCCCGCCAACCTTGCCATGGCACGAGAGGTGGAACAGACCATTCGTGGAAGCGGATGCGTCCCAGCGACATGCGCTTTTATTGGCGGACAGCTCCACGTTGGCTTATCGGATTAGCCATTGACACCAAAGGCACATTCAAGAGCGATTACTGGTATCCCGGGTCCGAAAGTGTCTGTCTGATATTCCATCCAATGATCCTCGTGTTTTCAATAAGGCATTGTTACCTTCCCTCCTTGCTTCCCTGTGAAATTCAAAGTGGTATTCACATTTTTGGGATTCCTATGCTTGAATACATCGAAGCGGCAGCTAAAGGTGTCTATGTACCTTTCGTCAAATACTGCTTAGCCTTTGGCTTTTCTCGCGATCAACTCTCAAGGACCCGCAATCTTCTGCTTCGGCACTGAATAGCTATAGAGAAATATAGAAATATAGAAGATAGAAGATAGAAATATAGAAAAGAAATATACAATTATAGAATTATAGAAATACTGAAATATAGAAGATAGAAATGTATCTACCGCACTTGGCATTTTGCACCCATGCGCAGTGCGACCCAGGGACACAGGCCGGAAGAGAGAGGCCTATTAAAGAGACCCCTGAAGCAAGGAACCATCCAAACTAGTGCTACCTTGCACTTCCCGAAAAAAGAACCACCAAGTAACGCAATTGGACGATAAAAAGACCGAAATCACGGGTAAAACACGGGCATACTCTTGATTTGGAAGAGCACACTAAATCCAAAGGGAACGATAATCCCGACATCCAGCTCCCACGAGTAGATAACAATTATAAAAGACATAGCAAACAGCAAAAAAGAGGGAAAATATAAATGTCGACAGGACAAAAAAATGCATACGATGTAAAGGCAAAATAAATGATACAATTTAATTATGGCTTAAGTGTTAGATCCACTACCCATGGATACCAAATTTACCTGCGACGTACGCTACAAGTGGACGACATGGTTATCCCCACTTGGAGAGAGACGGGCGCTATCCCGACCGACTATCTCCGAGACTCAGACGAGATGGCACCCGCTGCATCTTATCGGATGTAGCGCCGTGGTTTTACCCAAATGCAACGTCGTGGTTTTCTTGGATGCAGGACCAAGACCCACTTCAAGGCGCCATCGGTCTAGATAAGCCAGACCAGGACTTATCGGGACGCCTAAGGCGGCCCGAACGTGTATAACACCCCACTCCGACCAAGTATGGCGCCATCGTGCTCCGCCGGCTGAAAGTGGTGCAATCAGGACCACGTCTCACGCGGCCCGGCCAGTTTTTATCTATATAAGTTTGGATGATCCCCCTTGTTTTAGGGATCATCAACGAATACACCTTCTCTTAAGTACTTGACGCTAAAAACAACTACAAAAGAACATAACATTAAGGACGTAGCAATAAAACATGCAGTGGGTCAATTTTATAAAGAATAAAATCATAGATCTGGGAAATGTATAAAATGAGAATGTGTTCCTTCTGTAGCTGTTTTGCGGTCAAGTGTTCAAGAGAAGATGTATTCGTTGATGATCCCTGAAACAAGGAGATCTCCACTACTTACATAGAAAACTGTGCAGCCCAATCGAGCTGGCGTCGGGCTGTTTTAAGAACAAGCCAGTCACCTCAGCTGGCTGGCGATCATTTGTACGGGAGAGGGACTAGCCAGCCGGGTGGCTGGTGCCGTTGAGAGGTCCCGATGGGGACGGTATGAGCCGGAAAGGGTATCTGCGGCGAGGCTGCGTCGAGGGAGCCACGACGTTATAGCGAAAGTGGGCGCTCGGAGCTGGACACGCCCCTCTAGACCTGGGTTATCGCCGGTTCTCCCTTGAAACCACACGTCGCAGGTTACTGTGTATCCATGGGTAGTGCGCTACCCATGTTGGATCTAATATTTAGGAGTCGTTCCATGTAATAACCTAAGTATAAGTTAGACAATAGGTGGGAGAAGAGGATTAAGAAAATATTATAAGGTAAACAGGGTGATACTCAAAATTTCTAAATCTTATTTCATAAAAGTTAGTGGACTCAATAAAGATATAATTGGCCAGGATGCAATAGTTTACAAATTGACTATTTAGTTTGTGTTTCATCGGAGCATATCGTAAACCAGTTTCGAATCCATTGGCTGAACCATTTGCTCCACGAGCACTATTTGATACTAAATGACCATTGAATGCATGTTGCCGAAGTATGGATTTTTGGATTAACGTCACAATTTTGTGGGCTATTCGTCCATAGACCAAAATCCATTCGGGGTTTTAGGCGGGTTTCATAGATGCGTTTTGGTAGAGTCCTCCCACGCCGCCGAATTAACTCCACAAACAGGAGCCATTAATTGGCCATGTGCACTCCTCTGTCCCCGACGGGCCACCCGAGCGAATTTCGCAGTCATTCTCCGGTGCTTGTTGGGACTTTTACAACTGCGTACCGTTCTCCAGTTCAGGCACCTTCCTATTCCACTGTTTACTTTAATTGCTCATGAACCCACAAGCAATTAGGCAGATTTGTAATGATCTCGGAGGAATCCACTTGGAGACCCTTCAGTCTAACCTGTGGCCATTTACCCTTCAGTCTAACCTGTGGCCATTTTGGGCCCTCTCATGGTCCTCTGAATCTTACTTCCGTCGTGAGAGCCTTTCTTGTTTGTATCAGGGAACGCAAGCGTACAGAGAGTGAAGGAATATCAAGAGCTGCAAGCACGTTAGTGCGAGCCTAAGGTACAAAATGCACCTTCGATATCGATCAGGAATGTTTCGGAGTAAGACGTAGATGCAATTGACCGTAACCGTGAAAGGCCATAGATGTACCATTGGCCACCTCGAAACCTGTGGTATCAGAGACAAAGTTAGAGAGTAACGACTTGTCATTAACGAGAGGTACAGCGGAGCCATCCAAAAGAAACCTACACCGAGAATAATCAGAGGAATATAATTCAGAGGAGGGAGGCATTTCAGCTTTGAAGAACACACTATTCACAGCCGTGGGGGAAATATCGATTCACAGCCGAATCCAGTGATCCAGCCCGACTCAGTGGCTTTTGATTAGAATTCTGGTGAGGTGAGCATGTCTGGGAACCTTTCTGAGAAGCTCTCTGATTGCCAAATTTCCCGTTACCTTTCGTAAAGTGTCCACGTTTGATTTGAAATTTGGAATTGTTGTTAAATCCCTTTGTTTGTTAAAAGTGCCTTTGTTGGCGCTTCAATGTTCTTTCGCTTCTTGACGTGCCTGAACTTCCCATCAGGTTTAGGGCTACATCGTCAGGTATTCGCGAACCGTTTGTCCTGTAAAGAGGACAATTCCTGTTCAACGTCATACATGGGTGTATCAGGAGGACCATAGAGTAACCACGGACTAATGTCCAGTGGGGACTTATGTTCAAATAACACAGCCATGGTATCATGAAGGTAAGTGTGAACTTCCCTTCCATTAGCAGATACATTTGTATTAGTGGGTCTGGTTCTAGGAGGCATCTGTGATGACACTCCAACCTGGGGTTTGTATAATTACTCTTATGAAGTTAGAAGGCACCTTGCCTTTTATATTTGGGGATTGACCCATAAAACACCTTGTGTGGTCTAGTCGTCCAGCTTACCGCTTTAGGAGACCATAACACGCACAGTGGCTAAGTATAGCGCGCTCAGTCTTTGGTCTTCAACACTCCCTCTGAAGGTCTATCTCCCAAACGACCTAATAGACGTAGATGTGTGAACGGAATCTTTGTCAAAGGTTTTGTCAAAAGGTCTGCTATGTTTTGTTTTGATAAAACATAGTCAAGGGGGATCGTTTTTAGTTTGACGTGTTGCTGTAAGAAATGTGCCTTCACCATTTCATGTTTGGAGCCTTCACATGTCATGTTTGGAGCCTTCACATTTCCTGTTGGTTACAGCTGTCAGGATCACACCTTTATTGTCACAATAGGATTTGATCTTCGTTTCCAGATCTATTTCTAGCAATAGGTTTTTAACCCATATAGCTTCAAGAGTGGTTGTGTGGAGCGCAAACAATTCGGCAATGAGTGTCGATGATGCGATGGTAGATTGTAGTTTCGATTTCCACAGCACTGGTGATCTTCCTAGAAGTTTTAGGGATCCGGTGACAGACTTGCTTCCTTTTTCAAGGCTGGATGCATAGCTAGCATCTGAATAAGCATTGACTTGACAATTTGACTGTGACTCATAAATGAGTCCCAAAGATGAAGTTGATTTTAGATAACGAAGGACCTTCCTTGCTGCTTTTAAGTGTTTGATTCTTGAGTCATTGACATGTCATAATCTGTAATCTCTTATATTCTGTATCCGGATCAAGACTTGGATGATCCGGTCTACCATAGAGTTTCCAGTGGGAGTGACTTTGGCTATAGTATAGTCTTCATAGTGTCCTCTAGGTATGTGAAGACTTCTCCATTGGGTTCTGAGGATTCAAGTGAAGTCTCACTTGAATCAACGCTAGAAGTATTTCTTGTGGGTCTGGAGTTGGTGGACACTCTTGGCATGTCTCACCTCCGTAGTTTATCAGACGCCGCGAGTTAAAACCCACCAAGAGTTTCACAAGAGGCAGAACGTCCCCATTATTGGCTTGATTGATGATCTTATTAAGTCTGGTACCAACGACAGCCGGATTAGTTCGTATTAGTTAGTGCATGTTCAGCTAAGGAGGAAATGATTGTGGTGTCAAGATAATGCTCAGAAAAGATAGCGGAACCCCAATCGTAAGGGGACTCGAGACTCGCCCTCATAAGAGAGTCAAAGGCAGTATCAAGGTGAATGGCAAGTGTCGTAATCTGCTTAGCCGATCCGATGTAGTGAGAACGAAAACCTTCAGGAGTAGTGTCACAGTATAGATGATGATGCCGTGAGTTTTTGAAAAAGAAGACACCATAATATGATAAATCTCAGGAGTGAGTGAACTAGTGGAAGCAGACAACTTAAAAGGAACTATCGACTTGAAGTCGCTTTGGCCCGCTTTCTCAATCTTGCTCTTGCCTGTGCCTCTGGCCTTCTCTTTCCCTTGCCTTTTTCCCTTGCCTTTTTCCCTTGCCTTTTTCCCTTGCCTTTTTCCCTTGCCTTTTTCCCTTGCCTTTTCCTCTTCCCTAGCCTTCTCTTTCCCTTGCCTCTTGCCTCTTCCCTCAACACCTGCTGCTGGTGCGTATATGGCGCACGCCCCGAGTACTTCTTCCCACGCCTTGCCTGTTGGCCAAGATTGACGTAATCCGAGAACCAGCTAGCATTAGGCGGACCGGGTGACCACGGTGGATACCTAAAATGGGTAATTTTAGGCGCTCTTTCATGAGCCGTTTTCAAATCCTGTCCCACGGCCCGGTCCCTACGGCCTGTCTCAACGGCCCTGTCACGGCCAGTCCCCGGCCATCGGTCTCACCTGCTCCTGACATGGAGTAGATCCTGCGCCGCATCCCACGGGGTTGGCAAAGAGAGCACCATCTTCGTAACTACTGCATCTGTAGTTGGCATGTTACCGCAGCTGTCCTAAGGGTTCTGTCAGGAAGAACTGCCTATTTGGGTAATGTCTGAATCTCTGACGGGCCATGGCATGAAATCTGGAGGCTGAAATCTGGACAGCTCAAGAGGACAATGAGATCTGGACAACTCATGAGGACAATGAGATCTGGACAACTCAAGAGGGCAATGAGATCTGGACAACTCAAGAGGACAATGAGATCTGGACAACTCAAGAGGACAATGAGATCTGGACAACTCAAGAGGACAATGAGATCTGGACAGCTCACAAGATCGGATAAACTGGACATGGCCTTACACACACCGGCAGTTCCGGAAGTCTGACCAACGAAACCCGAACTGCATTTTATCCAACGCATTCTCGTGTCCACCACATTCTTCGGGTAGGACCACGTCCCAAGGTGGGCCCAGAGACTTTTTGGCCCAGTCAAGATCGATAAATCCAAGTAACCAAACCTGCGCGTTTTGATCTACCCTCGTCCATTGCCATCCTCCTCCCTTTCTCGTACCCGGCCTACATTCCTGTCTCTATTTATCTATTACCTATCACTTCATGTAGAAATAAACGCCCGCAAGAACGGCAAACACAGCGGCAGCAACCAAAGGAAAAGGCAAGCTGGAGACCTCGGCCGACGAGGCGCCGGAGGTCACGCCCTTGGTCTCAACGGTAACGCCGCCCTCGAGCTTTCCAATCAACAAGCCCTTTAAGATGTCGTGGGCATCGTCCGAGTGCCCAATATCGTTGAAGGCCTCGGTGGCGTCTTCGCCTGCACAGTCGACAATCACCTCTTCACCTCCGGGGTGCTCGTCAAGGTACGTGCTGACATCGTACACCTGGCCGTTATAGACAATCCACAAGTCATCGGTGGAGTTGTGCTTCTTGACCTCGTCCATGGTGAACGTTTTCATAGGGGTGGGGTCGGACATGGCGGAGGGTGGAAGGAGATGGGGGATGACGAACGCGGTGGGACTTGAGACGACGACGATCCCATGGCCCCTGCGCATGCAGTACCCAATCAAACGTATGCGAATAGTCATGCCACGCGTGGCCGCTCCGCTTCGGGGCATCCGTCGCGAGCGCGCCTGCCCGATTTGGCCCCCTTTTCCACCTGAACCGGTCCTCTCCTGTTTCTGATAAGTCCGATTTGCTTCATCGGATTAACCATATCTGTTTCATCTGATTTAACCATTATCTGATTATTGTGTCATCTCAATCATTTCATGTGTTTCATCTAAATCATTGCATTTGTTTCATCTGAATCATCTCTGTTTTATGCTGCTTCATTCACCCTCTCTTTCCCCGGTGTACGGGTGCGGCCGCCTGGTCGTTGACTAGTCACGAATCTGAAGAATCCACCCTAATGCAACTCGCTGGCTTTGTACTTGAGAAACATGCTCATCTTCCAGTGCCATCCACGAGCCCCGCCTCGCCTTATCTGGTATCATTTCCTCCTCTCGCGGGGACTGCGCCATGGCCGTCTTCTCTTGGTCATCGCAGTGATGCTCACGCTGGGCTCTTTGGTCACGCTCGCACGTGCATCGGGTCAGGTCATTTTCTAGCCATCAAAGACCCCGTCTCATGTGAATCGCCATTCGCGTGTGTGGAGCCGTTGGCGGACGGGCCAAACGGCTGAAAGTCACGCCCATCACGTGAGGTGCCGGTGCCGGACCCACCGACTTCGGACTCTCCTCTTGCCACTTGATTCACAACAACGCCCTGTAAAATAGAGCGCCCGAGCCTGGTTTGAACTGCTGACTTCTATGCAGAATTCGACGGGCACTCGGCCAATTTCAAGTGGGAACGTACCGGCATGTCTGAGACCTCACGCCTCGCCGAGCCACTACGCTCACCTCCGCATCCCGTAGCCGAAGCAACTGATCGTGCCGTCGATTTTTCAGATTGGTTTGAATGGTTAATGATCTTCTGTTGCGGAGTGGGCAATGAACACATTCTTGCGGAACAAGTCCACGTGACGTTTAATATATGATTCCCTTTTGTCATCTTCGAGATCGGTATTCAGTCGCTCTGTCGCTTGTTCAAATTGGATGGATTCTTTCAGGGGATTTTGGAAATCATGGCGTCTTTCATCAGGTAATACTAAGGACATTTCTGCTGTCTATGGTCACAGAAATCGAGGTGCTGACCTCCCCAAAATGGCCCCCAATATTTGACATCATCTAGCCACGCTGGCCGTGTTTTCCTGTTTCTTAGCCATTCCGTTTCTATCATCTTCTCATTCTTCTCAACCATTCCATTATTCACAACCATTCTCATTCCATTCATCTCTTCTCATTCGTTGTTACTCTGGTTTCCTTCATTCCTCTCGTTTCCCGGAAGCTAATCCTGTACATTATCATAAACAGGCACGGACAACAAGAAAGTCAGAGCGAGAGAGAAGTCCCGAGCGCAACATCAGGCCCTGGTTCCCCCTCTTCATGAATTCATGAGTCACAATGTAAAGCGAGCTGCGACTGGGCTTCTCCCCCGGGCCCAGCCCGCTTATCAAGTCGTCTTCATCCCTAAAGTAGTGCACGCCAACTTCATGCTTGAAGAGAGGCAAAAACTGGTCTTCAAACTCCCGGTGGGCACCCGAGCTTGACCGGATGTAAATTTCCACCCCCGCGTGCACGCCCTGCAACTGCATGAGCAAGTGAATGGCAAGAAGATCCGAGGAGCTCAAGAGGTCGTTGTGGTCAAGAACAAGCTTCAAGTCTTTGGAGTCGTCCGCTATTGTGTGCGCGGTTAACAATACTCCCACATGGCACTTGCACTCGTCTAGGAGCTTCTCGTACTGCAGCACAACATCAGTACTTTCAGACTCGTTTTGCACCAAGCTGGTAGCAACCATGGAAGTGAGGAGGAGGTTGGACGAGCCACTGAGCTGCTCGTTAATGAGGGCCATGAAGTTCTTGGCCGGCGCCAACAAAGACTTGGTGGAGAAGTTGATTTGCAAAAGCGAGCTAAAGGCCTTGACAATGGCAAGAATGGATACCGAGTCTGCATACTCCTGCTCATTGACGGCTGAGTCGCCCGCGGACGACGCTTCCAAAAGATGAGACGTTCTGGAATCGAACTGCCGCAAGTGAATGGCCTTCACCTGGGGGTAGTGGTTGGCGCTTTCGAAGCTCTTGAGAAGCAGCAACAAGTTGGACACCGTGTCGATTTTCCTGAGCAAAAGCACCACCGCAGAGAAGCTAAAGCGGCCCAAGTTCTCGAACGACAACTCGTTGGTGGACTGAGACAAAAGCTCCTCGTTCTGCTCGCTTTTGTTGCTGGTGCCCCATGCAGAGTTTTGCAGTCTGTGGTGCGGAGGATACACCCAAAGGGCCAATGGCGTGGTGAGGAACGTCGTGACCAAGGCCATGACAATGAACATGGAGTACACCGTGGGCGAGATGATCTTGGCGTTCAAGCCGATGTTCAACACCACAATCTCCACGATCCCTTTGCAGGACATGAGCACGCCAACAGCCAACGAGTCTCTCCAGACCAAACCGGTCAACTTGGCCGCCACATAGCCGCCGGTTATCTTGCCTACCATGGCAAGTGCGATCACCGCGATCACGTACGCCCAGTCGATTCCACGGCTCAAGTCGCCTAGGTTCACGTTGAGCCCAGCCATGGCGAAGTAGATGGGGATCATCACCAAATGCACCAAATCCTCGAGCTTTTCGGTGATTTTGATGACATATCCGTTATCACGCGGCACAATCACGCCCACCATGAACGCGCCAAAAATCGGGTGCACGCCGATGATGTCTGTGTAGAAGGCCGACGCAAACACCATGGCAATGATGAGCACCATCAGCATCTGCGACGGCACGCCAGTGGCCAACTCGCTGGTGAACGAACGCAAGTAGTAGGAAAAGGCCGCGCGGACCGGGTACATGAGAAGCAAGAACCACGCCACTGTGAGGAGCAAGATGTACACCGTGTGGACACCGGAGTCGGCGTTTGCAAGCGTCACCACAAGCGCCAACAAAATCCAGCCCACCAAATCATTGATGATCCCCGCAGATAACACTATGGTGCCGACCCGGTCGCCGATCAAGTTCAACTCCACGAGGATGCGGGCCAACACAGGAAACGCGGTGATGCACAAGGCAACGGCTATGAACACCATGTATGTGGAGAAGGAAACCAGCGAGCTCGAGTCCACGTGGTACTGGTTGTATAAGCCTCTGGCTATGGCGCAGCCCAACCCGAATGGAATGGCCATGTTGATGAACCCCACGGTGAAGGCGACCTTGGCATTTTTCCGGATGTACTGCAAGTCCACCTCCAAGCCCACAATGAAGAGAAAGAAAATAATGCCCACATTGGCCACCAACGTCAAACCGGCCCTGGACTCCGGGGCGAAGCACGTGCTTGTGAACCCTGGGATTCGCCCCATCACCGTGGGGCCTAGCAAGATGCCGCTTAGCACCTCGGCGATCACCCGCGGCTGCTGGAGCTTCTTGAGGGGATAATTTAGGATCTGGCAAAGCGCCATGATGAGGATGGCCTGAAAAAGGAACAACGTATAGGGGGATGCCTCCGAGTATTCAAGGGGATTGCGCCCGGCAACGATGCCCGCCACAGACCCTGTAGAGACGCCTGCCATTTAGACCTTGTGGGTGCTTGTTTATGCGGAAAGGACGGTGGCCGGTATAGTGTAGACAAAGGATTGCAGCAGTATCCACAAGAAGTTCACTAGTATACAAGAAAGTTCACTAGTATACAAGAAAATTCACTAGAAGCTCACCAGTAGGAGGTTTCAAGTAGGAAGTTTCCAGAAAGGATAGTATATATATAAGGAAGAATATCCGCAAGGAGCGGTGTCAACTATAAGAACAGTATCCACTGAAACGGTAGCCAATGGGAATAGTATCCACAACAATATATACTATAAAAGCAGTATCCACTAGGAATGGTATCCTAAACAGTACCAACTATAAACAGTAAGTAGAAAACGTGGCAGTGTTGTATGCCAATGTACCCGTGGATGAAGGATGAATCTGTTTCACTGCGCAGTTTCAGCACAGCTCAGTTCAGCACAGCTCAGTATCGACAATAGAGATGCGGTGAATGGCAATGATTGTGCAGAGCGGCCTGAGGATTGACTTTGAGTTGTGTGGAGGGAGAAAGAAGGGGTAGTTCATAGTGAGCAGCGCGGGGGAGTTGCAAGGCGAGGTGCACGGGTGCGGCCTTTTTACTGGAGCTCGGACTCCAACTTCACCAATAAGCTGAAGGTCTCGCGCGGCATGCGGTACTGGATCATGCCTGCATACACCATGCAGTTCTTGGCAATGTTCCTCAACTTGTCTAGCTCCACCCGCTGCTGGTCATCGGCGCCGTACTTCTTGACAACAATGGAGTAGTGCATCTGCGACACACACGTCATGACGATGGTGAGAAGCGAGGGGATCACCTTGACCAAGCGGACGTCGCAGTTGTTGAGGGCCTCTGCTGCCGTGCGAATGGCCAAGAAGTCGTCCCTGTCCACGATCGGCACCAACTCCAACTGCTTGATTGCGTCGAGCGTGGCCCTCCAGTCCCGATGCACAAACGACTGCCTGATGTCAATCATCGGGAGAAGGTACCGCGCGATCTCGCTTTCCTTGGGTGATATCTTCCCCGAGATGTGGGTGTTGTTGTTGAAAACCTCCATCGTGTGCTTGCTGAGCAAGATGAAATTATTCTCCACAGACGCCTTGGCTTCTGTACCGGGGCTCGAGTCCTCGCTGATGAGCGGCCGGTCCAACTCCGTCACCGACAAGAGCTCGCTCAAGAACTTGTTGATCAACGCCACCACCGTATTGTACTCCTGGCAAAGTTGGTAGAGCAACAACGCGTCAAACACCCGGCCTTCTTCTTCGCATCGCCTTGCGCTGAGCTCCGTGATGTGCATGTAGAACTGACGAAGGTTGCTCAAGTTGAAGAGCGCCCGCTGCTTCTCCAAGATGCCGGGCGTCTTCTCGCCATTGTGCTCGTTCAAGTCGCCAAGCAAGAGCTTGAATTCCCGCGACACGAGAATGAGCTCCCGGATTGCCTCATGGCACTTTCCATTCTCCACCACGCTCTGGCCTCCCCGAGACATACAAATGAGTATGAGGTATTGGGCCGCCACCTTTGGGTCACTGATTTTGAACGTCCTCGTGTAAGACCCTAAAAGACGGCTGTAGTTGAGCTCCAACGTCTCTGCAGACCCCACCACTAGGACATCATCTGTGTTCGCACTTGATGTCTTCAACAAGCCATAGTAGCACAATGAAATGGCCAAGTGCACAGCGTCACACTCGCTGATGTTCTCGTAGACGTACTTGACCGCCAACTCGTGGAGTCCAAGCAAAACCAATGTTTTGGCGTACAGCGGGTTGTTAGAAGAAGCGTTGAATCTCGAAGGCCCCAAGGAAACGACTTTGGCTTGGAGGTTCTCGAGCCTGTAGTTCTCAAACAAGAGGTTCGATGGGTTATCTTGCAGGAACTCGTTGATGATCAGCAAATGGAACCATAGCCAATCCTCCATACTCAAGTTCAATGGCAGGGGCAACGTCTTCTTGGCCAAATCACACTTGGCAATGATCTTATACACTGCGTACTTGTATGGGTCAAACAGTGGCAAATTTTCGTCCATGTACTGGAAATTTTGGGTGAAATCACTGGTAATTCTCTCCTGCAAGTCACTGGGTAAACCAAGGCAATCTGATTTCATGTAGTGCGAGAGATACGCAGGGAAGTTACGGTCGAATTTGTTAAAGGCATTCTCGTTGCTTCTGCAAAACTCCACAGCTTCCTTGTGTAGACCGCTTCTCATCAAGTAGAAAATGAGAACCCAAACGTGTGTCCCATTGAAGCACAAGGTCCGCTCCAAGATGTTTGAGTCGTGGTTTTTCTTGATCACCTTGTCGATGAAATACAACACCTTGTTGACGTTTTTAGGTTGGCTAAATTGCGCGGGCTTCTTATCGTCTTTTGTGTAGATTTCGTCCAAGTAGTTGAAAAACTGCTGCTCCAAGGCAGCCTTAGCAGTCTGCACTATACGTTTCTTTAACGCACCAGATGCCGAGCTTTCGTTCGGGTCGTAGAAGGCTTGCTCCTGACTCACAGTTACCGACTTCTCATTGGTAAATTCAGCCAAGTGTCTCCAAATGTCGGCCATTTGCTTGGATTTAAAGTCGCTGCTTGACTTGCTCAAATCCTCCAAGCTTAAGCAAATCAGAAACGGTTTCCCTTGCAAGCGGCTCTCGTTGAGGCTGTAGGTGATTTTGGCACAGCTCTCGAATTTGTCCCTATTCACGTGCCGAGTGATTTGCTTGTTGTCGGACAAGGAAGAGAGAATGTGGTAATTTCCCGGCAAGGACTTGTTCCAAGCGAAGGACTTGGCTAAGTCGTCGCTGGAAATCTTGGACGTAACCGGGATGCCCAATCGTTTTTTTAAATCGTCTTTGCGGATCTTCCAGTCAATCGAGATGTTCAGGCTGATGAATCTGTCGAAATCTTTGGAAGCGGATACCAACGACAGTTCGATGGCGTTGAGTATGCTCTCTTCTTTCTTGGCTGTCAAGTAGTTTTCCACATCTGCAGGATTTGGCGAAGCTCCGAAGGCCGCCAAATTGTCCCGCCCCGCATACTCGTGATTTTCCAGGGAGGGCAACACCAGAAGCTCGTTCTCAAAGTCCGACGCATTAATGCCGCTCCCGGAAAGGAGGTAGTGAGCGCGAGTGAAGCCGTTGCTTTCGCCGCGACCCGACCGCGACTGCTCTTTCTGCCTCAACTGCTCAGTTTCTTTTTGCAACTCGTTCAAGGTCAAGTGTATGGGGCCGATGTTGGCGTGGTTGATCTTGGGCAAATTGTGGGCGGAACCCAACAACTCCTTCAATGCAGTATTAGACTTCATATCTGAGACGCTTGGTTTGACTCCCGACGACACGGAGTCTTTGGTGAAGTCGCCTGCAGAGCCGCCGGCGCCAAAGTTGATTGTTTGGCTGGATTCTTTAGAGCCTATTCCATTTGAGCCTATTCCATTTGAGCCTATTCCAGTGGAGCCGCTCTGAGAATTGAAGCCAGCCAGAATTGGGTTTTGAGATTGAGTCTTCGGAGGTTGGTTCCCAAACAAAGGTGCCTGGTTCAGGGTAGAGGCTGCATTCAGTGTTGATGTGGAAGCTGGGTTCGATAACGTGAACGATGGGTTCGGCGGCGCCGAATTCGAGCCTGCGGTAGTGGAGAAAGCTGGGTTTGCGGAGGGTGGATTGGGGGCGGCTGAGCCTCCAAACGAGAACCCGGAGCCACCAGCAGGTTTGTTTCCGAAAAGGGACATGTCGTGAACCTGTCGCCTGTCGTGAGCCTGATGTGAGCCTGTGTTGTTATAGAGGGCTCAAGACTGCGTGTGCGTGAGCAGCCTCGCATCGAGCGCGCCAACGTTACCCGGCCTGCGGCCCGGCCCACTATATAAACGCGAGTGGCTCCCACTAACTTGTTTTTTCCTCAACTATGTCCGATAGTACTCCATCACAATAGACAGTGCACCGTTATGGCCCGCCGTCGGTTGGTGGCTCCCACGCAGTTCTTGTGTGGTGGCTGCCTTTGTCCGTGGCGAGCATCTATAATAATCGAGTGCGATAGATGATGGACAGAACAATCTGGGTCTTTAAAGAACCTGTCTGGATCAGTCGAGCTGAAAGAGAGGTGTCAGTAGGCCCAAATATTTTTTGCTGCACGTTGTTATGTCTTGCTACACGTTGTATACCTGTGCAGAACCTGCGCCTTGTGGGTCTGAACAGCCCCTACGACTAGCTTCTCCTTCTCTACTACCTCTCTGAAATCGATTCTCTCTTAAATCGATCCTCTCTTAAATCTATCCTCTATATTTACTTATAGTCCATGTGGATCTATCGTCATATTCTGGTCAAACACACGTCAGGAAATTCCTCCTCTTCATTGTTGCCAACACCTCCGGCGAAGTTGGCTCGGCACGAGTACTTCTTGATGGGGAAGAACCAGTAGCCCAAAGCGATAATGGCATACACTGCATACACCACCGACACGTAGTTCATGGTGTTTCCCGTCACCGGCATGAACGACGGGAGCGAGAAAAACACAAGCGCAAACACGGCCCAGAGCACCGTAATGATATTGGCTACCAAGCCAAAGTTCCCGAGCCAGAAACATCCGTGCCTAATGTTTTTCCTGCCCCGGTAAAGCAAGCACACCGTGGGCACCATGTAACTCAAGAGGAGGAAGGTGATGCAGCCAACCACCATGGAATTGAAGGCCGTGGACGAGGCCAAGTATAAGCAGCCCAAAATGGCCACAATCACCGACGACACCAAGTGCGCATTCAAAGGCACTCCCAAGTTGGGGTCGACAATCGACAAGTACTTGGAGTAGGGCAACCCGTTGTCCCTGCTAAAAGACCAGCACAATCTGGCCTGCCAGGTGTGTGAGGAAATGGTGACGCCGACTCCAGTCACGAAGATCAAGGTCCCCAAGCATATGGCGCCGGGTTTGTTGTTCAAGGCCTGGTAGTAAATGTCCAAGATGGGGAGGCCCGTGCCGTTGCTGATGATATCGTCCAAGTTTCTGATGCAGAAGAACATGGCAATGGCGTACGTCAACGACGTGACCATACCGATGGTCACGGTACCCAAGATTGCAATGGGGATCACGCGGTCTGCGCCGTGGACCTCCTCGGCCAAGTGGGAAGCCGAGTCGAGGCACGAGAAACTCCAGTTGGGGTTGACCAAGCCCACGATGAACGCGATTCCGGCACTCTTCCAGCCGGTGTTGTTTTGGAACTCGACGAACACGAACTCCGCGGTGTTGTAGTTGCCTCTGGCCACAATCAACACCGTCAACGTGATCACCGCGTACGAGAACAACGAGGTGTATAAGGCGCCGGACGCTATGAACGGGAGGTACTTTCCGTAGCAGTTGAACACCACGAGCGCAGCGTTGATGATCTGGTAGATGACAAACAACTGCCACGGCTTGGTCACGTGGTCCGGGTGCATCAAGCGGTAGAAGCCCATGATGGTGGACGCAATACTCAAGGCCATGGATGCGCTGGTGAACAACGAGCCGGCCCACGCCAACGATCCGCAGAGATACGACAAGAAGCCCGAGTACTTGCGCGGCGACAACACCCGTGTCCACACGTACTGGCCTCCCGCGGACGGAATGGCCGACGAGAGTTCCGATAGCGTGATTCCGATATTGTAGGAGATAAACGAAATGATCATGATTCCGTAGACAATCAACATAGGGCCTCCCGACTGGATGCCGGTGACGAGGGAGGCGGAGATCCCGAACCACGAGTTGGTCAAGCCGAATCCAATGCCAAGCACCGACCACACTGAAAAGGTTCTCTTGAGCTCTCCTTCCTCAACGGAGCTCGGCGAGTCCGACGCCTTTTCCTTATCGGTGGTGAAGACCGAGAGCCCCAACGCTTCCTTGCTCTTGGTATGACTAATGTCCATGGCGATATTGGGTGGTGTTGATCTCTAAACAGTCAACAGGCCGAAGCGGAACAGTAGTAGGTGTTTCTGAGCCCGGGAAAACGTGGCGTCTAAGAACAGGGGTTCGCAGAAAAGTTGGCCAAGAATACAAGGAATCAATACTGAACAACTGGCTCTACTGATACGTGGCCTCAGTGAACAATAGTAGATGCACCTGGAAAAGTCGCTGCAATCAACAATAGTTAGCCGGCTTGAAGATCAACAAAAGTCACGATGAAGGGGTCACGCAACCAGCGGAAATCAACCTGGAACTTGGTGGGCAGTCGGTGCTAAAAGGGTCCTGCTAAGCGACGACAAAAAGACACGGTGAGGTGGAGGAGGAGAAATGCACAACCTTTTATAAGTGGAAAAAGTCGCGGACATCGTTGTTGAGGCCTGCGCGCGATCTGAGAGAGGTGGCCAGAATCACATGCATATTGGGGCTTCTGCAATTGGTCCATGAGGACATGGCGGGGGGGGGGGGGGGTTTTTGGCCCCGTTGGGGGG
>NKZP01001355.1:58786-141089 GCA_002370765.1 Metschnikowia similis
CCCCGTTGGGGGGATGCTACTGGGTCTCCGCACTGCAAAGCCCCAAAGACTACCGCCTCCACCCTCCACAGATCTTATCACCTTGCAGTATCTGTAGACCCCTATCAGATAGGCACCATGCGTTAATGCCATTGGACCCTCTTGGGCAAAAATGTGCGAGCGCGCAGGCACTATCTGCACGACGTGCAGGCTGAGGTGCCAGGGTATATCCCCGGTGCACGGGTCTGCGCACGCTTATCGCTGCTCTCCTGATTGGGTCGAGTTTTGGTTCCTTTGCCTTAACCTGTGGGTGAGTAATCTGGTTTGGTGGTTTCTGTTTGCGGCAATTAGATGCACTGGGGGGTGAGGTTTCAAATCCGATGGTTAATTGGCCAATAGGCGTGGATCATGAACCAGCCTCTCTTCGTCTATCACCCATTCACTCATCTTTCAACCAGAACTGTTCGTGTTTCGCAAGCGGCATCCAATAGCCGCCCCGGTTACTCAGTGCTGGCTCAAAATTATAGTTAATCTATGGGTGCCTGTGTGGGCACCTGTGTGTCTACCTCCGTGGCCACCTCGATTTGCAGCTATATTGGGGTGGAGAAGTTAACAATCATAAAAGCGGGCGGTCTCTGCTTTCTTCCTCAATGTACTGGTAAGCATGCTCAGTCGCCTTGCTTTAGGTTGTGGCCTCAAAAACGAAAGAGTCCGTTTTGAAAGGTGTAAGGGTGCTGCTCTCGATTGAGCTGGCATTGTGGGGAGCGAAGAAATCTGATGGGAACGAGTTGGTTTAGAGCCAAGGGACTAGGGGATTCTGCAAGCACAGCCGCAAATACTAATGATCACCTTACAAGTCACGAGCTCTTCGGACAAAAGGCCAAGGCGGTCGGGCGTCTACCCAAATGCTTGAGAAGATGCCTGAGGGGGATTTTGCTGTGCAAAAGCAGCCAAACAGCTAGACCATCCAGACCATCCAGACAAGCTACCAGCTACACCGCCATTTCCAGATCGAGGCTTTTAAAGGAATGTTTCCCATGGCCAAAACAATTCATTTTGCAATTGCAGATTGTCTCAGCCTCGACATATTGGGGTCGTTGTGAACTACACAGCTAGGAAATGACACATTGAAGTTTCCCTGTCTCAGTAACGAATTCTGAGAATTGACTTGCTGGACAAAATGTCCAAAGCCTTTGGAGAAAATGAGTCAAACACTCTTACGAAGGCGGTTTTGGCCTGGCCTTGGAGCTGCTTCTGACTTTTGGGACTGAAGTGTCCTGCTATCATGTTTCGTTGTTTGGTGTATTAGTGGGTTCGTTTTTGTCAGTCTGCCACACTCAAATACGTTACGTCCAGTTTTTAACACCACTCCTTTGACTTTATTTCCTCGCGTTTCTTGAGGGTCTAGCGCCTTTTCTATTATTCTGGTTGCACCCAAAATCCCGAATAATTACCGGAGAGTTCCAGTTCTCCTACTATTTCAGCGATACTGACCTTCGCACCTTGGCAACTCAATTATACTAACAGGAACTAATGTTAGAAACCGCTCAATAAGCTTTGAGCAACGAGCCATGAATACCACTGGATCCTGATAGTGCACTTGTCCGCAAGTAAACTGGTTGCGGTGGACAGAACAGACTCCATACGTTACTCCACACAATGTTTGGTGTTGCAATCAAACACGACGTCTCGAAAATGTTGTTGGTGACAATGCCAAACATTTGATGAACTGATGACCAACTTGATGAAAACCAATGTTTGAAGACCCAACTTCCGCTTGACCTCTGGCTAACCTTGAATGACATTGACTGACTGTTGATTGATTGTGTGAGTAACTACTGTTGAGGCATTTGCTATCGTCTGAATACTCACAGTTTGTCTACTTAGCGTCGGACTCTAGTCACCCATTGCTGCCTGACTTTAAAAGTACTCTTGACACTGTCTGACTGATAATAATGTTTGTTGAATTTGTGAGAGAAAGGAGAAGGAAAGAAGAAGAAGAACTGAAAAGAACTGAAAAAGCGGAAAAGAACTGAAAAAGCGGAAAAGAACTGAAAAAGCGGAAAAGAACACCAAACTACTTAGAAAACTCGCCTTTGACTTATTGCTGTGAGTGGAATAGTGTGAAATTATTCGCTAACATTGCAGGTGAAGGTGGATTTGGAGAGGCCACACTGGACTTTCTGGGCTATGAGTATGAGAGCGAGGTTCATTTTTTGTGAACAGACTGGATCTGGAAAACGGCGAGCTGGGCCATTCAACCCAGAACGATAACCCACCACTCGAGGCAGAATAATGGATCTGATTTGGTCTGGCATTTATTTGCCTCTTTTTCCGAGACTCAACATCATCAGGCTCATGATTACGGCTATACCAGGCAATGATACCGGCTTTGCAGCTGGAACCGATTCATAGTGGCTTAGGAAAGCACCCATTCCAGGATTTTCCTTGGTCGCCTTGGGTGTCTTCCTTTATTGTGAGTGACAAAAATCTAGGGATATACAATCTCAGAACTCACACCAAGGATTCAAAGAGACCAGAATCAATGAGGCAGATTTAAAAAGCATACTCTTACGCCCGGCATGGGTTGTTTATGTCTTAAATTGAGCTTGTGCAAGCGGATGCAGGATAATAGTGCTTGGGTTAGACCAGAGTTAAACAAAAGTGGACCGGGGTAAGACGGAAACCAGACCAGGGCGTCTTCTTGTCCAGGGCGGTGGGCACATGAACCAACAGTCCAAAAGGAACCGTGTTGACGGGCGAAAGACAAAGCGGACGGCTGCGATTTAAGCAGATAAGCCCTTGGTGAATGTTTCAAAACCGAAACATCCGCTCAGGCTCGAACGACTTCGAACTCGAAAGGCTCTTTCAAGGGCATCCTGCATGGAGGATGCGGATGGAAATCGGCACGCCCCCCGTACCAGATTGCCCGCTAGTTCCCATTGAGAGGCTGGTGATAGCACAGTTCCAGATCATGGGTGTACGGGCGTCTCTACTCAGCGCCTTCAATAAAGGCGGCTCACCACCCATACCCATGGGAGCAGAATGCACGTTCGAGAACCCACTGCTGGCGCATTGATCAGAGACCCTGACAATGTGGACAGGCGTGATGTCAAATGGAAAGCAAAGCCAAATCTTGCAAGCATCCTTGAGCGTTAAGCATGGGGCCGCGTGGTGGCTGCTTGTTCTAGGAACCATCATCGAGTACACCTCGTCTAATCCTAGATATTACCAAAGGGTCTAGATGAAAGCAGGACATCGGAATCAATGATGAGCAGATTTACGAGAATTTATTCGATTCAATGGATATGCGCAATGGTGTGCATGTCTTTAGGAACCCCAGTACTGGCGCCTTTTAGTTTGAAACCTCACCAATTTCTAGGCATTGCACGTGAGCCCTTTCTTGGTAAGAACCAAGAAGGAATTTTGTCCAATTATCATGGACTTCCAATTCCAAAACCTTTGAAGTTCAATAAAGGTGGAAAATTATAAAAAGGCTCTTACCGTGTTGACCCAAACGCGGGTTGTTCCACCAATATCATAATCCATATCGGGGATTCCAAGCACTGAGGATTCGCTCCATGTGCACTGAAATTTCGTGCATACCAACCACAAGAGCCATGGAGGAAAAGAAGCCGTTCTTTGTGTTTCAAGAGGCAAGGAATGTGCTGACTTTTCGAACATATACCCTAGTATCCGTACGTGTGGAACGAAAAACACTGATTCCTTGAGGCCACATTGAAGGTTTAGTGGCAAATCAAAGTGGGTTTCTTCGACTACTTAGAGCCTAGTCAAGAGCGTGATGGTGCATTTTGTGAACACGTGCCGATATGCAGAATCCAGGAGTCAAGAGGCTCCACAGTCTACCGAGTCAACATCAACGAAAGCTTCTTGGTGGATACTCCTTTTCTCCACCAGATGACTCTGCACGCCTGAACCGGGGAGGTGTATTGATAAAAAAACAAAAAAATCAAATAAAGCGCCATGTACAATAAAAGGTTTGGCTGAGTTGACTCTTTTAAGTGATAACTAGGTGAGACGGTCTGTCCAGTATAACAGAAGCTACAAGGTCGTGGCATCTCGCTTAATGTACATAGTACTCTTGCAGCGTGTCTACTATGCCTGCTCTTGGGACACAGATAATGGATGGACATGTAGAATACAGGTGACCAGTGCGAGTAAAGGAGCTAGAGATGAGGGATAGCAGGGAGGAAGCAAGGAAGGGAGAGTGAGAGGCCAAGGTTCAAATAGCGGCAGCAGGCTAAACAGGCACATGGCAAGAGAGGACCAAAGGGAAGGGCAGGGCCAAAGGAAAGCAACAAATATAACCCGGGGAAGTGTTAGATCCACCATGGGTAGCAACAAGAGCTATGAACTCGCAGGTTTTGTTTGACTGAAGTAATGGATTTGCAAGGGCATCAAACCAAGACCAACTCAGTGGACTGTGACTCACTCCGCGGACGGACACAGTCAATTGAACGACAACCCACCCACGGAAATCCTGCACCGGATGTTGGAAGCACCAGGTGTGGCAGCGTCCAGGTGCTGCGCGCGGGCTTGGCTGCAAAATGCAACCAGAATAGATGCGCGAGCCTTCACATAAAAAGCACGCAGCCGGGTCTCACAAATCAACTCATGTCCCTTGCCGGAATTGTCGATTAGGCGAGAGATGTTGATGGTAGCCGAATTCAGGGTTTTGGCCCCATCCTCCTGCACACAGCAGTGGCCCCGGTGTCGGTGTATATTGTGGTTTGCCAAGACGGCGCCGGTGAGCCTGCAGGAGCAGTGGCGGTGAATTTGGGCGGGGCCTTGAGCATAGATCTGAAATCATAGCTTTGGGCCTGGTTTGTGGTCCGAGAAATCCAGGCTCTGGACGGCACTGGCCCCGGCACTGGCCCCGGCACTGGCTGGGCCGAAAGATGCAGGAGAGGGGCGGCTGTGTGCAGGACGGGACAGAAGCCCCCCGAGCAAAGAAGTCAGTCCAAGCTTCATGCGGCCCCCAGCAGCCGTCTACTCGAGGAAAATTTCCGGGTTGTAGGCGAACCTCTGGGACTGAGGGCGCCTTGTGCAGGAGGATTCGGTCATGTGCGGCTGCAAGGCTACAAGGACGGCAGGACTGGACATGGACAGACAAGGGCTTGGCAGGGGCCACACCACGACACATATTGAATGTTCGAAAGAGCGAATAGAGTCAACTGAAGAGATTCAATGTCGAGCCAGTCATTCGAGTTAATATGGCAACGGAGTCAAGTTTTGGTGCAGAGTCACGTGAGCAACACCTCTTCACATACCACAGGGAAGAATCTCAGCACCGTGGGTCAAGATTCCAGATCCTGATCGATCCGCGGACTTCCGGCTGCCATAACGTCTAAGTGGTAAATAAATCAAGTGCGTGTAAACATGTGTACTGGTTCATTGGTCACTCACTCTCTACCCACTCACTCCCTCTTATCTCTGCCTCTACCTTATCTCTACCGTACATACTCTTAGAATACACTTTCTTGAATATGGCTCGCTTTTTGGATTAATCAACGAATAACAATTCACCTTTTGCGGCTTATCAATTTCTTCTCTTTACCCTGGTATAAAATATTTACTTAGAGTAGTTGGTTATGACCACTTTCATATTTACTTACTAATCCTTACACCCTCTTGCACTGGACGAATTCATCCCCTCTTTAATCCCTCCAAAATATGCTGCGCCTAGGATTGGTTCGCTGAGGGCTCTCTAACCTCCATGCCAAGCTTACGAGCGCCTCTTGTGGCTCGGCGATTGTTGAACATAGCAACCAGTCTCACCTCCGTTGATCAATTACCCTTTTTCCTTTCTCGGACGGGTCCTTACCACCCCGCTGTGGCTGTCATTACAACAGCTCCACCGCGTAAGGCATGTCAAGCCACTCACTTGCTGCAGACCCAGGGCTGACCGCATCGATGTTTAACCAGGGTCCGTGAAAACGACACACTTATCCTAAAGCGGCAGTATATGGTACTGCGCGTGTTGGATGGGTGAATATCCTTTCCCAATTAAAAGGCCAGCTTCCTACAATAGTAATCAATCTTTCAAACCTCCCGGTTGGCGTACACTAAAAATGGTCATACCGGGTCCACTAAAGCTACTCCAAAACCGTCCGTAATCAGCAATCCCACACATCCCTTCTTAATGGTGCGTGAGGTACAAGACCACGAGCCCACGGCTATTCTAAGGTCCCCTATAGTCCCCTGAGCTTGACGCAGAATCGGAATATCCTCTCTAAGTTTTATTAAAATATATAAAGGTATTTATTTTTTATACATTAAGTTTGTACCTTCTCATATCATATTTAATATGGAATTAGGGAATAAACCGAAGAAAATTCTAGGTATAATTAAATAAGAAACCTTCTCTATAAGTACAATCAGCACTTAAAGATATATAAGGTGTTTTTATACCTCCTGTTAATCTATTAGTTATTTTCATTTGATATGAAGCTGATAAAAGTACGGAAATGGCAGTTAAAGCACCTAAAATAGGAGCTCTATTAATAGCACCGGTTATAGATAACATTTCACCAATAAAGTTTAAAAAAAAGGAGTACCAGCCTTACAGAAACTTAAAATAATTAAATATACAGCTTATCAAGGCATATGAGTTAATAAACCTTGGAAATAATATATTAATCTATTGTGATATCTGTCATATATAATACCACCAACAAATAACATAAACATGGTGAACCAAAACCATGAGCAAAAGATAAAATTAAACTACCTGAAATACCAGTTAAAAAATTAGATAAAATACCTAATATACATACCGCCATGTGGCATATAGAACTATAAGATATAATAACTTTTAAATCAGTTTGTCTTAGAGTTATAATAGAAGTATATATAATAGTTATAACACATAAAACATAAACTAAAGTAGTTTAGAAAACAGCAGCATCTGATAAAGTAGGTAAAATTAATCTAATAATAGCATAAACTGCTAATTTTAAAATAACTCCAGCTAATAGTATAGAACCAGCTAAAGGAGATTCTGAATGAACAACAGGCAATCAAGTATGAACTGGAACTAAAGGCGTTTTAACCGCTATAGAAATAGCTAAATATAGAATACACTGTAAATCAATAGATAAAACTAATAAACTAGTCGCTTGTTAATCAGTATTATCTAATAAAACTTCAATGATTGCAATAGCTAATAACATAAAAAGAAGAGAATAAAGTATAAATTAATATATAATCAGCAGCTTTATCTTTATTAGCAACACCATATAAACCAATCATAACAAATAAAGGAGCTGAAGAAGCTTCAAAATAAGAATAAAAAGAAGTCATATCTTGACACATAAATTAATTAATAATATAATACCTAAATTTAAAACTAATTCAAAAAATAATGTACAACGTATATTATTTCAATTAGAAATAATTGATAAAGGTATAAGATAAGCAGTTAATAATATTAAAATATCAGCAATACCATCAGTAGTATAATATACATTTATTTCTGATCAATCATATAAAGTAGGTATAGCTAATAAACCACTAGCGATTAAAAAAATATGTTTAGCGCACTGCATTAAGCACATGCTGAGCCTTGATTCGTCAACTCCGCCTGCTGACTCTGTAACAGTAATCAATACAGCCGAGGAGGAGGGCTGTTAAGATGACCTACTGCCAGCCCACCAACATACATGATTTGATCGGGACACTACCTTTTCGACCCTACCTATGCCATCACTGGTCATCCACCAATGGACATCTGCCACTGGACACCTGCCACTCACCACTGGTCACTCACCACTGGCCATCTGTCCATGGCTAATGTTTGGCCTTCCAGCGCGCCGAACTGACGCGGCCGCGGACCACAGAAAACCTGTATATAACCCGTCTGATTTGTTCACTTTTGCCAGTGTTTTGCCTTGTTCTGCACCGTTACCCTAATCACGCTCCCTTTCGGGTTTTTCTTTCCGCTGGCATGGTTTTGAAAAAAACATGTGCTGTGAAAATGAAAAGCGGGTGGCGCCGGTGCTTCGTGATGTGGCACGATTACGCTGGGATGCACCCAACCATTTGCCATGAAATTAGCCTTTTTTAGCCTTCTGGTGATAAAAAGTCTCTAATTGTGCCTAATAATAATTACTCCGTTCCAAATTTAAAAACCGCGTCTGTTATAATGAAGAAGAAATAAATCTGTTCATGTCAGACTGTGGGTCGTGCATTACCCATGGGTGCGAAGGTGGTTTGACTGTATCTACGGTAACGTCTCATGCCGTGGCACAATCTTTCGGTGCCTGAAGCCCTCGATGATCTCCATCCTTCGGGAACCAGCGGACGCATCTTCTCCAGACGTTACTCTATACCAAAGTAGCCGAAAACAATTGAATAAACCTATCTTATTACTTCTCTACTCAGGGCTCTCCAAATACAAGAATATCCATACTTTATCGACTGGTTGAATTTGATGCATGTATTCATGGAAGTCGCCGGATGAGGTTTCAAAATCTTTTTTTTAACTGGTGTTTGGTTGCACCGCCATAATTAAGTCAGCCTTGCCTGAGTGGGTAGTGCACTACCCTTGGAGCATCTGACATCGTCTTGATTTCGGCAACTCCGAAATTCTCTGTTCGATCTAACACGCCCAAACGAAACACGGCGGGTTTATTCGCCAGGCACAGCAAACTGAGGGGTGTTTTGAGTATTTCGTGCGCAACCAGTGCTTGAATCCTGACTCATTGTTTTGGGCCCGACCCACGAAAGAAGTGGCAACCAACACCGCAACCGCTTCCAATCAACGTAGAAGCCTCCCGATACCCACCTCCGCCGTGGTCTCTTTGGGAATTTTCAGACCGGGCAATTTTCCCCGGGATAGATTGGTTTGTCCACCGCAGCTACCCCATGAAGACCTCTCAATTTGAAGCTTTCCTTCTCGTAGTTCCTCTTCTGAACTGTGGCTCCTCTTCTGAAGGCCTTCTTCTGCAGGCCTCTTCTAGACTTCAAGACTCATCCATCGGTAGCTTTGGCAGACTCCTCGTGGCCCCCGGCACTGGCCGTCCCAGTGGATCTAAGACAGGCCGAAAATGCCAAGAAAGCCCCCTTTTTCTTGTCAGTCTGCTCGCCCGGACTGGCTACGTTGACACCCCGCTTCACTGCATCGGAGTACCCAATGTAGTTGCAAGCAACGTCAAGCAACACAGCATTGCACAAAACAGGCTGGATCTTAGCATGCTGATCAACACCAGCAATTCGGCGGACGCTTTCGACAAATGGGAATTGGTGGATGTCCTCGGTGACAAGCTTAGACCTGCGAGACTCGCGAGAATGCAACTCCGCCATGATGTGCGCCTGCGTGAGACGCCGCCGAACACTGGCCTTGAGTTCTCGAACAGATTCGCTGTTGGCTACGCCGTAGGGAAACGCCTCCACAACAGAGTCTTCTTTGAGGCCGCTCATCTGTTCCTCCGCATGGAGCAGCAACTTGAGCGCCTCCGGAAATCTGCCAACAGCTGCATAGGCGTCCGCAATGGCCATGGCCTTTTTGGCGCCAAGGCTGGCGCCAAGCACACGAGTCATTTGCTCCAAGTCCTGCGATAATTCGTCGTCGTTGCACACGCCCGGCAACGCCGAAATCTCTTCGATGGTGCTGAATATGGACGACAGGAGCCGCGAAAAGTCCTTGTCATAGGTTACGCGATAGCCACCGAACCAAGACAGCTCCAAACAGCAGTCAACGGCCATGAGGTGTTCTTTGACGCGGGAAAAAAGCATGTGGTACTTGAGGTACGTCAAAACAATTGCGCCGTCCTGAACCTTTTCTGCATCGTCCATGTCGCAGTAAGCCAAGTCTGAGTAGTGGATGTCCACCAAAGATGACCATCGCTTCGAATCGCATGTCCGCAACTGGTAGAGCCTCTCCGCCAACGTATCATTGTAGATGTGCGCCTCGTGCGTGCGCCATTTGATGTCCCTGGGGATGCCCTCGGGGATGCCGTCTTCAGATAAATCCTCGAAGAAGTCCGGCTTTAAGATCTTTATACTGTCCACGGCCGGCGCCAACCAGGGCACCGGCAGTTCACGGGCGCGTCTCCGGGAGAAACTCTTTAAGCCCGGGCGGGATTCGTGGGCTGAATCCTGAGATAAGGCAAACCTCAACGAGGGGTCCACCAACGTATTGAACAACTTGTCGGCCAAATCCAGGCTAAAGCACCATCCGGTCTTCTCGTCGTAATCCGGAGTACCCCGTTTTTTCTCTTCGCGTAACGCATCGCGACGCAAGGCCTCCAAGCCGCATCTGGCGATGGAATAGGCGTCGATGGCCTGTACCCAGTGCTTCTTGGCCACCGCGTAAACGCCACTGATTAGCGCAGCATAGACGTGGAACTGGAGCTTCGTGAGTACGTTCCGTTCGTTCTTGACCATCGCCACCAACTTGCGGCACGTGGCCACGGCCTTCTTCAACTTGCTGACCATCAACTTCCTGTCTCGGGCATTTTGCTCCCCACTCGCCTCAAGCAAGCTTTTGATCTCCAACGCATGCACGGTGTCTCTCTCTGCAATGAGAAGAAGCACCAAACCGTGGCGGCGATCCCGCTTGTACTTGCGCCACTTGCACTTGGCCATCATCTCGTTTTCTCGGTGCTGCCTATCGCTGATGGCCAAGTGCAAGTCACGGCGAGCTTCGAGGAGCACCCTGTTCAATCTGCTTCTGTGTTTGCGCAAGTCCTCATGGCTGATGGGGAATGCGCTTGACCGCTCACCGAACGTGGTTTCAAGGGGGCACAAGCTAGATTTTTGTGCCTCCCATCTCATCAACAAGCGATACCTCTTCATTCTTGGCAACTAATGGAGTAGAGGAGCGTCTTGCGCGCCCATTCCTGCCATGCGCTGGTGTTGTGCTTGTTGGAGCATGAGACTGCGGGCACTGCATGTTCACCTGACTGCGAAACATGGGTGGATGCTTTCGCTTGTTTAGCCCCTTGCAATCTTCTGAACCTATTCAGTCTCTGGCATACCACGGGCCTGTTGTGTCTCCGAGTGTGGCCCTGCGGACCACCAGCTTTAGTTGCGAATTCCAAACTGGTGCAATGCTCGAAAGCATATATCGTATGTGCAGAGGTGGCGCGGGAAAAAATTTATGTTAAGATTATTGTGTACTGTATATTCCGGATATAAGCTATCTGTACACAGGATTAAGCTCCTAACGGGCTTAGCAAAGTAATGGATCTTTTCCAAAAACGACGACCTAATGATGATGGAGTATTCTGAACGGCTACTTACAAGTAGGAACTCTCCCGAACAGTATTAAGGATATCTTTACTTACTTAATAGTATTTGTGTTAACTATAACTTATCTAAGATTAAGTAGTGGAGTTCTGCCTTTGCAAAGTCAGGCGTACATCTCCCTTTTATCTCAAAAGGGACATTAGTTCACTTGTCTTGTCCCGCTACGATAACCACCTGGGTTGCGTTACAACAATGGTAACCACCAGCGTTGACCTCCGGAGGTTACGTTGCATTGTCATCCTGCATCTAACCCGCGTCGGTCTTATGTCTAACATGCCGCTGTCATGGCTGGTGGTAGAAGCGCGCCACATGTGTCTCTCCATTACTTCAGCGGAACAGGGGGCCCGGGTTCGATTCGTGCAGTAAGGGAAGATGAGCTCGCGTAAGCGGCATAGAACCCTCAGTAACTAGTAGCAACTCCGTTAGATAAAATTTAAAGCTGTATAGTACCCGTGGTAGGAAATTCGGATAGGCCCTATTGCTGGTCGAGAGCACGGTGTGACGACTCCACAGATTTTTGTCTACCCGGCGTATCTCTCTGTCACATCCTACAAGAGATATTCCTCGGTGATGTTCACTTTTGAGCCGACTGCATTCGTTCGACTCCATCAACATCCCTACATATGCACAACTCCCAATACTCGCTAAGAAGCTAGCCACACTTGTGCCAAGAATGATCCCGCAAAACAGGCACGAACCGCTTTCCAACCCCCCGTTGTCCATCTGACCCGCTAAAGTTCCGCCAGAAGCGTGGAACCGCAAGTTATGAGAATAACCTCCGCCAGAACTAGCCCGATTGGGACCCTTCATGAGATAGGCGTCTAAGCCAGTGACGTGGTCTTGGCCATCTTCTACAAAACTGCGGAAGTCGCCCTTGTTTTACACATCATCAACAAAGATGTCTTCTCCAAGCGTTAGACGTTACTGAAGAAGAGCATTCTTGAAACTAGTCCTCATATTGCCATGGTCAAGCTGAAACTCTTAAACCTCGTATTTCCTTGGAACATGACCCTAAGATGCCTCCAATGAACTCTATGGTGCCTTTTACGAGCCTCTTATGACACTTACCCATCCAATTCTTTCTTCTCCAGAGCTGAAATGGGAGATGGTGACGAAGCCTCCCCAATGTTCCCATGCTCTACGCAACTGTCTGCAAAACGTGTGCTGCACCAGCCCGAGCTGTATCCTGACTGACTCTTTGTGCCAGACCCAAGCTCCATTGAAGCCTCCACAATTGCTTTGAAGCTGTTGAGTCTTCCGAGTTCTGCGTCATGTCAGTGGAGTTGGGAGGTTATAGATGCACAAGAGACTTTTGTTCAGTGGTGATTTATGCTATGACCCGCCTCTTCTTATGAAGAAGGGCTGGACTTCCTGATTAGGTCGATTTGTTAACACTCCACCAGGTCTGGTATGAGAAGGCGTTATTGGTGCTCTCCAGCCTGGGTTTTGTTTGATCAAGAATCACTGCAACCATAATGGCGTCAGGTCAGTGAACATTTGGCCAGCTCCCAGGAAGAAAAGTTGTGGCCTTATCCTACCAAACGATTTAACAGTTCGGCAGTTCAGCCTTGCGTTTGCCAGGACGAGGAAGCACTTGTGAGCTGATCAGGATCCCTTGCTGAATTACGCTGACAAAGCGTCATTTGGGACCTCCAGGCTATTCCCCTCGAGGTTGCAGGGCAATTACGCATGATCCGCTGGAGTGATCGGGTTTGGGTTGTGATTTCTGCACGAGAGGTCGATCTCGAACGAGCATCTTTTGGTTGGAAATGATCCGTCAGTTGAGTGGATCTGAGTCGATGAGTGCGGGGTATGTTGAAGCATAAATGGCGAAGTGGATACCACATTACCTGGGCCAGTTTCACAATGGCCGAAGAGAGATGGCAAGGCTTGGCAATCAGACATGGTAAGGATGAAACGTGCTGCAATTGACCAGGCCATTTGTCTAAGGAAAGGTCTTGTGCGTTGGTGGATAGCGGAGGCACTTTAAGGAACGGTTTCTCAATACTATCTGTGTTATCCGTGTTACCAGTCTCATTCCTTGATTCTCCCATTAAGGCCCTTCCAGATCAGGCCCTCAGAATTCTGCCGGAATTCCGCCCGTCTGCATGGAGCTTTTGGTCCTACGGCACTGGCTCTGACAAGATCTAAGTTGTTAACCCCCGAGAAGTCAGGCTAGGGAATATTCAGCGGTAATGGCCCAGTCGGTCAGCCCATCCAGCCTGCCCTCTAGCCATTGGGCGTGTGGCTTGAAGTATTAGAGTTGTATGCACATGGATTCAATCAAGCCTAGCCCGAGTTGGACATTCGCATTGGTGAGTGCTTTTCGAGCAAATTCATTCCACCATGGGCCCTTAGTTGACAGTATGGTCAAGACTTGGACTATCGGCGGTCTATTGCCTTCAGTGCTGGCACCATACAGGCAGGAACCCGACCACAGCACACGACCACATCACCCATTCATGGCTCCTCCCCATTCGGAAAACTGCTGGCAACAATCCCGACTTAGTAAGCACACCAGCAAGCAGTGGCAGCGAGGCCCCCTAAAAACATGCTAGGCCATGGCCCGGCATCAAGCGGCTCGCTTAGCGTGCTTGCATGCACTCCCCAACGCACTCATGTGAAAGAGCAATTCCTCACGCCCCATACTCCACTCCCCAGGCTCCATACTCTCCCCGTTCTCCTATGCAATACGTCGGAAAAGTCGGAGGCTACGTCTACAACCAATGGAACTCACTAAATCCCGCCACGCTTTCAGGCGCCATTGACATCATCGTCATTGAGCACGCAGACGGCTCTCTCCACTGCTCCCCGTGGCACGTGAGGTTCGGCAAGTTCCAGATCTTCAAGCCGCTGCAGAAGAAAATCGACTTGTACGTCAACGACATCAAAACAGACATTCCCATGAAGTTGGGCGACGGCGGCGAGGCGTTTTTTGTGTTTGAAACGTCGTCCCAAGACTTCTCGCAGTCTATGGTGACCTCGCCCGTGATTAGCGCCCAGAGTTCGCCCGAAGTGTCGCCCCTGGCGTCGCCGGCGCTGGCGTTGTCCAATGAGCCGGACATACTTGACTTGAACGATGACATTGAGGCCCACACTGTGTTGAGCAATGCCTCGCCGGCGAAAACGTCCTTGAGGAGCGACGGCTCCAGCCCTCTGAAGTTGGCCTTCGAAAAGGTCAAGAAGATCTCGCAGCAGCTCAACATCCCGTCCAAGCTCGACGACAACGGCGACATCATCCTAGACATGGACGGTTATAAGCCCAATTCGCAGAAGAATATCGACCTGTCTGAGGAGGCCATGCACTCGACGTTTTTGAAGGAAATCAACAGCTTGGCCAAAGGCAACGATCTCCTCACGTCGCACAAAGACAAGGAAGATAACGAGCAGTTGGCCTTATTCCAGAGCGTGTTGAGGAAAGACGACAACGGGAACGTGAGGATTGTGTGCGAGGATAACGAGCTCGACCAGTCCCTAGACGACTTAAGCGAGCAAGGCCTCACATTTCCTGCGGAAACCACAATCATCAAAGGAACCGCTCCCGACTCTGCGCACAATGACGACAAGGTGTTTTTCAAGACCTTGCGGTTGACGTCCGAGCAATTGTCCAGTATGAAGCTCCAGTACGGCCGCAACGACCTCAAGTTCCGCCTTGCGCAGGGCAACTCTCAGATAGAGTCTCATCTTTACCTCTGGAAGGCACACACTCCCATTGTGATCTCGGATATCGATGGCACCATCACGAAGTCCGATGCTTTGGGCCATGTGTTCAACATGCTCGGCAAAGACTGGACCCACCCGGGTGTGGCCAACCTCTTCCAGGATATCGCAGACAATGGCTACAACATCATGTACTTGACGGCCCGATCCGTGGGCCAGGCAGACGTCACCCGGCAGTACCTCGACAGCATCGTGCAGGACGGGGTCAGGTTGCCCAAGGGCCCAGTGATCTTGAGCCCCGACCGAACAATGGCGGCACTCAAGAGAGAGATCATATTGAAGAAGCCCGAGGTGTTCAAGATGGCATGTCTTCGCGATATCAAAGGCCTTTTCTTTGCCAAACACGAGGAGTTTGCCGAGGAAGATATCGAGGACGACCGAACCCCATTTTACGCGGGCTTTGGCAACAGAATCACCGACGCCATCAGCTACCGCAGCGTAAAGATTCCCTCGCACCGGATATTCACCATCAACCCCAACGGAGAAGTGCATATGGAGTTGCTTGAATTGGCTGGCTACAGGTCGTCGTACCTAGATATTGGGGAGTTGGTGGACCAGTTCTTCCCCCCGTTGAATTTCATCAGCAAAGTCAACCATGGCTGGAACGAAAACCAGCTCAACCAATACATGCATAACAAGGACGAGAACTGGAGGGACCACGCCGCGTCGCCAGATTCGCCCCGCTCGCCAGGCCTGCCCAGAAGCCTCAACTCAGAGGACTTGCTTCTCAGGCAGGACGACAAGTTCACCGACCTCAATTTCTGGAGAGACCCCTTGAGCAATCTCAGCGACCTCTCGGACCTCGAAGAAGAAGATAATGCTTCACAAAAAAGCGCCCCCAGTCCTCAGAAATCCCCGTTGCTAGGCCCGGTCTCAATCCACCCACTGCCTTTAAAGGACGAAGACAAGCGGAAGCCAGAACGCCCAAAATCAATCTCTTTCAAGTCGCCTTTGAAGAACTTCATGCGCGGGGATATCGAGCCCAAGGCCATGAAAACCCCACCTAGTGCCGAACATCAGGATGTATCACAAAGTGGCGATAGGTACAAGCGGCGCAGCGACTCAAGTAAAAATGGCTATGAAGATGGGGAGGATGAAGACGAAGATGATGAAGATGAGGAGGATGAAGACGAAGAAGAAGAAGATGATGATTATACCGACGACGACTACGACACAGAAGATGACGATGAAGAAGAGGACTTGGACTACGATTTGACCAAGGATGAAGATGAATTATTCGGTGATGCAGATAACGAAGATGGGGGTCCAGAGGAGGGAAGTCTGGATCCCGATCTGGGAAATGGGCTTTCAGGGAAGCTGAGTGCAGGCACTTCAGGAAGCACAGAAGTGGCCCGGGCGGAAACCACCCCCAAGGAGGTGCAGATAGTCACTGCCAGTGATCTACTTCGAAGCATCAACCTGAGCGATTAAATACTTGAATCTTATGAATGTACTATATCGGTAATGGTGTTATGTGCTGTGTGTTTAATGGTTGTAGGAAGTGGTGGGTTTCAGAAAAATTATGTGCTGTGTGATAGTGGTAGTTCCAGAAAAAAAGATCTCCGATACGGGGAATCGAACCCCGATCTGCTCGGTGAGAGCGAACTGTGCTAGCCATTACACCATATCGGACTGATGTGTATAAAATACGTGTGGCTTAATATATTCTGAAACTTTATATTTTAAGAAAATGCTTTTCTTCTGGTGTCTTTGGAAATTCACCCCAAGGGGATCTCAAACTTTCGTGGTGATTTTCACAAAGTGCACACTAGACATGCCAGGCGCACGTCCCGAGTGACGCTGGTGTCCCAAGAAAATAAAGGTGCATGAACTGTCCGAACGGAAACGCATCTAGACGGCTATTGTAGCATTCTGGTGGTGCAGCCCTGAAATCTCTTCATTGTGCCCAAGCACTCGTAGCCGAAGCTTACTGCTTCTCGCCTCTCTTCAAAGTTTGAAGAACGGTCTCAGAAAGACCTCGTCGCCTAGCTACAGCGTGGTGTATATGCAGCACAGACACATGTCCAAATCGTAGTGAGTTTTTCCCAGTCTAATTTACTCCTTTCCTCTCTATACTGAGTAGTAAGACTTGTAGATTGACTTCCCCCGTTGATGCGCCCAAGCCTGGGACGAGACCTCATTGGTACACGCACAGAAACCCTCTTCACAATCTTCAAGCAGGCGGAAAGCCTAGTTTGAATGAAACCAGGCCGAGAAGAACCAACCCAAAAATAATTCCATGAGTGAACCCGGAGATGCCAGCTGAAAGGCCCCAAAGGAGACAATTCCCGAGGTCAGGGCCTTTTCTAAGGCCACGAGCCGAGGCAAGGTGCCCAGGTTCTCCACCAACTCCAAGTGTGGCGATTCACCACAGCAATTTTCTCGTCCTCCTTGCGAATATATTGAACTTGACAGAGATCATTCAGGTATGTAGACACAAGTCTTGATACTCAACGAACACCTGGAACGCATGGACAGGCCAAATAAAGGCAGCGTCCATTTAAGCTCAGCCCCAGCACCAATTAGGCTTCTAGACCTGCTCAGACCGTGTTTTTTGTGGGGTTTCAGCCACACTAGCCAAATTGAATCAGGCTACTCGAAAGTTTGGTACCCTTTCACACAGTCCTTCGAACCAAATGGTCGAACCAAATGGTCGAACCAAATGGTTGATTTTCCCTTCACCCTAATTTGTTGAATCTTCATCTGGTGGTTTGTATTTAGAAACGACATGGAAATCCATCGAGCCATTGAAAAGAAGCAATTGACCAGCGAGCAAAGCGCCTATCTGCTTCAGTTTGTCCCATGTGTATTGGCCATCACCCATCCTGGTAGCGGCACCCATGGGCGCCAAGAGGCTGTAAATTGATGAACACCTGTTGCGCTTTGCACCGAGATGAGCCGGAGTGCCCTGACTTGACCAAGCAGTGCAGATTAGTGTGACATGCTTGTCAGTGGAGATGAACGCATGGCCTCTTGCGCGCGAGTAGACCTCCAGACTAAGTGCGGGTTGCTCCGGTGTTGCTCCTGCCATCTGCACTAGCAGCGTATTCTTGTGGGCCCGGTGTAATGATGTCAGGCACCAGGGCATTATTGATCAGTCGGGTGGGAATCGGGGAAATCGACAACAGAGGAGACCCAAGACGTCGAAGCAGGCTAGCCGCACGTGTTCAGTCGTAGCCGTACGAACACCCGAGAAATTTGTCTGCCCGTCCTACTTCTTTTTGAAGCGCCTATTAAGCTTTTACTTTTTCTTTGACACCTCATCCGGATCGCTTCCAAGCGCTAGTCCATTTCCAAGAGCTCAACGATTATTTGTCCCGGTTTCAGTTTAGCGGAATGCTTCTTGCAAGTCAATCAACTTTTAATTCTTTTACTAACACAACGTAGTTCTAAATTTAAAGTGCCTAAATCAGTTCACAAATTATGCCGTAATTAAGGCAGATAAGACGATAATTCCTTAGTGTAAGCCCTAACAGCATGAGGTCAACAGAAGAGATTCTGAACGAGAGGTCAGAACAGAGTAGCAGCCAAAAGCAACACTAAAGTCGTTCTGGACTGACATGGAAACTCCATTCAAAAAAGTATGGTTTCAATACAGCGTTAGAAGCAGAATGAATATGAAAAGCTCCACCAAGGTGCTAAATAGAGGGAAAAACATGCTAAGTGAGAAGAAATTAAAGTACTTAAAGAAGCAGAGGTTCAGGAGAAAAGACTAAAAGTTATGAAACAAACAGTGATTGGGGAATACTCCAAACGAGTTTCTTGGGGAGGTGGCAGGATATAGTAGGTTTGAGAAAGTAGCAACGGGCTCAAAACAGCGATTGAAATTTGGAACACGGGCCGGCAACGTAGAAGCCGCACGAAAGAGGAGATTAGATTCGACCGACACTTTCACTATTTGCATTGACTCTACTGGCTTTCGTGACTATTCCCAGGCTGCTTTTCCCACAGCCAACAGCACTTCGCGTATAATACTCAATATTTTTCGGGCACAGCATAGACTTATAATCAGGTGGCCCTTTGTTTAGGTATTGAAGCATACGGCCAGCGATTATTGGTCTATGGATTGTACCGATTGATGCAATAGATGTAGTCTAAACTGTATTTTGTCCGTTTGCCAATACCCGCGGCTGAAACAGTGGTGTTAGCGTATTCTGCATCAAAATATTTCATAGAATATAAGTCTTCTCAGTTCCTTGATAGGGACAAGTGCTTATAGGAGGCGTATCCGTTGATGATCCGGAAACAGGGGGAACACATTAGGAAAACTAGCGCGGCCGTATTACGGTGGGTGGCCCCTTTTGTGGTGGAGGTCTCCAATCGGGCTGGTAGAGCCTGGCCCTTGAAGTTCTGAACGGGCTAGTGGCTGACGAGAAGGGCATCTGAGGCGGGAACCGCCCTGCAACCGCACATCGGTCCACTGGCATGGTACCGCACTGCCCGTGCTCAGGCACCTTCCGGTGTGGCTAAAACAAATGGATAAACGTATCAATAAACTGTTGCAGCTATAATTTCGTAATTTGTATAACTGTAACATTGACGCAAAGACGCTTCCCCCAATCAATATATATTAATTAAGATTTAGATTTACCATCAGATCTGTTATGTTCTTTTGTAGTTGTTTTTAGCGTCAAGTACTTAAGAGAAGGCGTATTCGTTGATGATCCCTAAAACAAGGGGGATCATCCAAACTTATATAGATATAAACTGGCCCGGCCCGCATGAGGCGTCGGGCGCCTCATGGCGAGGTGCCGGCCTGATTGCGCCATTCCAGCCGGAGTGGGGGCACGATGGCGCCATATTTGGTCGGAGTGGGGTGTTATACACGTTCGAGCCGCCTTAGGCGTCTAGATAAGTCCTGGTCTGGCTTATCTAGACCAATGGCGCCTTGAAGTGGGTATTGGTCCTGCATCTAAGAAAACCACGACGTTGCATTTGGGTAAAACCACGGCGCTACATCGGATAAGATGCAGCGGGTGCCATCTCGTCTGAGTCTCGGAGATAGTCGGTCGGGATAGCGCCCGTCTCTCTCCAAGTGGGGGTAACCATGGCTTCCACTTGTAGCGTACGTCGCAGGTAAATTTGGTATCTATGGGTAGCGCGCTACCCGTGGTGGATCTAACAAGATCACAGGTAAGATTCTTCAAAATATTCATCATGTGTAATAAAATTATTGATAGGCTGTTTAAATCCCAACGATGAATAACTCTATATATCAGAACATGTTCCCAATACAAAGAGACCTAATAGAACAATTAGGTTGTTACGCTTTACTAGATCTATCGCACTCATAGCTATTTCGTACATTCCGTGGAGGCAAATAAATTTGACCTTGTTGATTTTAGGTTCGAGTAGGGCGTAATGAATTGAGGGAGATGTATTTGTTGATGATCCGCAAAACAAGGGGGAATCATCCGAGTTATATAGAAACGTCGGGCACGACTGCGCCACTGTATTCGGGCGATAAGGCCCTAAGCGGGCTAGTCGTGCCGAGTGGTCGACTCGATAAGCCTCATTGAGATAAGGGCTTAACGGTCTAGAGCTCGGAGAAAGGGAAGCAGAGCGGCTCGGACCGAGCCTAGGGGCAAGGCCCGACGTCATACCGCGTCCAGCCGCACATCGCAGAAAAATAGAGCATCTATGCAATTGAGCACCTATGGGCAGCACACTACCCATGGGGAGTCTAACAGTTGAGAAAGAAATATGAAATTTATAATGAATCATTACTATTTTGGTATTTTACTGGTAACGAACCCCTTAGTTATTGCATAATAATATGTAGCATGACTCTGGCGCCAGTTGGAGCAGTCTTGAAAACACACCAGTCGGGGTAATTCTCGCTCGATAGAAGGGTGTCTCTTTTTGGCACCTCGGGCAAAATTCAAGCACTACGCTGTCGCCCAGAATTTGTGGTGCTGAACGTTTTTTTGAGGTGGGCTATAACTCCACTTTCCGCTCTTGAAATTTGGGCATCGATTATACTTATGGATTATACTATCCCTGATGTACCTATGTTACACCGGCAGTGATGCGCAATTTACAATTACACACACACACCACCAAAATGTCCAAAATTAGTATTCCCAAAAGGGGGTTTTTGGTAAAGTCAGAGGAGAAGAGGGGTTCTTGAAGAATCCCCAACACGGAAGGTCGGTCTGTAGACTAGTGGTCAAGGAGCGACTTCGAAAGGAAATACTTTTTGTCGGGTCTCACGCTCGCATGGGCCGCACCTGGCGATAATTTGCACCCATGCGTAGACGCCCATGGTGGTTACATTTATCACGATGCACGCTTTGGGTGATCAAAAACTCATGTCAAAACATAAAGGCCAAAAAAACCCATCCACGTGACTGACTCTTTGAAAAGAGGCAATCTAGCTTCAAGGGGCAACAATGTTGTACGAAGTGCGGGACACGATCGTGCCATGGTCAGCGCCACGATCGGCACCTACTATTCATTTCCCGTACACGATCAGCCACATTAGACACCCCAGACCAATCAAGGCTTTTGCAAAGTCCGACCCGCTCATGTACCGTTACGAAGACCCAGTGGTGGCAGACTGCATACAAGGTCCAGGTCGCGACTGAGGCTTCACTCTGGTGGTCCGCTGACGACTATATAAACAGCCTTTTCCCGGTTAAAGACATCAATGACAAGTACCGTTTCAATCGGATGGTAAAGAAGGGGATAATCACATGGATACTGCTGAGGTTCGGCAGCTGGCCAGAGTCGCTGGGTGCCGATGAGGTAGAGGGTTAAGAGGTGTGCCGTTCAGAGCACTGCATATACCCGCCCGACGCTACATCACTATACACTAACACAGCGACTCCATGATGTCTGAAACAAACCACACATGAAGGTCTCTGACATGGGGTCAGGAACCCGGAGCTGTTTTACTTGCTGGTGTGGAACTAGCGGTGGTATGTGGTGGTACCGATAAAATTGGACCTTCTAGGAGTTGCGGCCCTATCTCAGACATGGGAAAGCTGAAAGTTTTTGCATAACGAGTGTCAGAGATATACGTGCGTTGTACCAAGCTGCCCCAAAAAGATATCAAAGAATAACAAATCCGTCAAAAAATTGAAAAAAAAACCTCCGATACGGGGAATCGAACCCCGATCTGCTCGGTGAGAGCGAACTGTGCTAGCCATTACACCATATCGGATTTTATTGGCACTAAATATTACGTGATAGATATACCATACTAAATGTATGCCATCAACTGACATCGTAAAGGCGGGATTATGGAGACCTAGAAGGCGTACAGGGATCAAATAAAGAAGATTGGCGTAGCTGGCGGGATAAGAGGCGCAGAACAAAGAGCAAGAATAGCCATCTAGTCTCTAATCCAGAAAGAGGCGCAAACATGTTGTACATAGCCAGATCAGAATCCATAAAAAGAACAAAAGCTCATCGCATAGCCTCAGATAACTTAGATCTAAACAAATACTCGAGTAACTGGCATACCCATGCAGATGCTCGCGAAAGTTCCTATTATTGGTAGTCACTCAGATTGAATCATGGCTAGATCATCGTTCCTGGAAAAGAACGAACAACTGAGAAGCTCGTTTGAAGCTTCTGACCCTGGTGAATATAGGCCACCGCGCCGGGTCACATGATAAGTCGAAGCTGAATAAAAAAAAAGCTCAACGACGATGAATGAAATGTTGAAGGTTGTAGAGTCTTAGTTTATGTGTTCATGTCTTTTCCGAAACTAATGGGGAGGGGGGATTTGCAATGAGCAGCCAATATCCTCCAGATAAGGATGTTGCCCATGTGTTATGTGCAGGCCGAGGAACGGATCACTTGAGCGAATTTATCTGTAAGAGTACGTTATGAACTTCGCCTAACTAGGCCTTTGGGATTGTCGTAAAGTGGTTCAAGTGGCTGAGCTGACTGGGGATGCAAAGTCGGGACGAAAAAAGAAGCCTCCGATACGGGGAATCGAACCCCGATCTGCTCGGTGAGAGCGAACTGTGCTAGCCATTACACCATATCGGATTTTTTTCTGGTTATATCAATCGGGATAGATAGTACAACTAATAAGAGGCAAAGTTAATGGGAAGGTGGTGGATTCCTTTAGTGGCGGTTTGTGGTTTGCAGCCTCATATTGTATTGTGCAAAAGCGGCGTCTCTTTGATAGCCCACCAGAGCGCCCAAGGCTTTTCGGATCGTGCCTTTACGGGCTGCACCCCGTCTTGACGAAGCATAAATTGAGGGTTTGATTGGAATTCTCAAATTATCGGTCACCAATGGCTCGGCCAGATTATAAAGGGCCCCAATTAGTCTATTTTCTGTGAACTCGCATGCCTGGCATTTTCCTGCTACAACCAACCTTTATTCCACATATTTTGCATCGCCAAACTTGGCCACATTACAGAGCCACGCCTAAATCCACATCTAGATTTGCACCTTCCCTCCCGCCGAACCTCCAATCTTGATCACCACAAAATTCGTCTCCAGAGGCGGCTGCACGTGACTCGCGGGACTGAGTGTGCACTAAATTCAAACTTTTTTGATATGAATTGCTTTAGGAGAAGTTTCCCGGCCTATGCAATGAAATATCTTCCAACCGGACATTTCGAAGTCTTTTCTGGTTCTTTCTAGTTGAGGTGCAGGCCCGCTGGATCCGGTGTACAGGTCTATTTCCCACACCCGGGAGTTCTTGACGGTGATGGTTATTTTGACATCAGGTACTGCAGCAAAATCAAAAAGCTCTGCGTGGACGGGCTATTCATCGGCGAAATATCTACTTGAAATGAATGCATGTTCTGGTAGAAAGTTCCAAAATTGTCCGTTTTGCGTCAAGTCTCGACTTTTTACAGCACAACGAGCCCTTTATTCGCTGGGGAAACGTAAAGTGTCAACAATAATGAAAATACCCGGCTTGGAGCTGAGATTGACCTCTAAGTCCAATTGATAGTCGTGGAAAAGATCCTTCCAATCCAGATTCGTCTGATGTACTGGCTTGTGGTACGTCTAGAATGAATAGCTTAAAAAAGTAGCTTAAAAAAGTAGCTTAAAAAGTAGCTTAAAAAGGGTGGCATGGCGGGCTAGTGTTATCATAAACTCTGAGCATGACTTTGCGGCACTGCTTCGCTCAAGGTTTGTCCACATGTCAAAGCCAATGGAAAGGCCTTGGTCGAGCTGCCCGCACATTGAATGGGTCTTCAGAGGCTATAACATCAACGGTTGGCCAAGCAGCATCCCCTTGTTTCTTTGCCGTACGATGTCAAAGACACGACCTTGTCAATGCCCGGGATTGTAGCATGGCTTAGACCGGGCGAAAGGTTAGATGTCTTCCCCACGAGAGCCACACACTTTAAACGGGTACATTTACCAACGTGCTCGCACACCCACCTCCCAAAGAAACGCCTTCTTCAAGCTGGCTCTTTATACAGACATATTTGACGGTTCAGTTCCGGTCAAACCCCGCCAGACCCTACTGAGACAGACCCTTTGAAACGACTGTAGCAAAAAGGAACAGGGCAATGCGGTGGGCTGATACCTTCAGCGGTGTTTGTACCTCAAACGTGGCCTCTTCTCTCTCTCCCTGGTCAGCAAAAGAAATATTTTGATAAACACCTCATGATAGAATCATGAACGTAGCAAAGGGATTTGGACTATTAGGACAGAAGAATTCAAGCAGGATTTCGATGTTGAATTGTAAGGTGAAAAAACACGTAAACACGTAAACACGAAACACGAAACACGAAACACGAAACACGAAACACGAAACACGAAACACGAAACACGAAACACGAAACACGAAACACGAAACACGTAAACACCGTAAGAATAGCATAAAGATAGACCTCTCTTCAAGTAAGACACATGCGAAGCATTTATGACAGAGTCGCACGTATCACCTACCACGCAGCCCAAAAGTTTTCCGGAAGTTGCTGAAATTGCCAGTCTTTCAAGTCAGAGCACCCGTAAACTACAGAAAGTGATACGTCTGCAGTGCAGCGGAGGCAATATTTGAAAACAGCCCGTTGTGGCTGAAAGCAGGTCCTAGGCGAGTTTTATCCTGCCAGGTCTGAGGCAAGCATCGTAGAATCTCCTTTGTCGCCTCTAGTGCTCAGGGAAGATGACTCGGTGGTATTCAATCGGGCGGATTATCGATTTGTGTAGCAAAACAGGAACCGATGCAAGATGAGTAGACTCTGTTAACTCCTTTTAGAATATTGCTATGCTATTCAGGTGTTCCCAACTGAACCCGCTGGACCCGGTGGACGCGGTGGACGCGGTGGACGCGGTGGACGCGGTGGAACCGGTGGACGGACGTGGGCCGGGGGTGGTGTACAATTTCTGGCTTGCACACGTCAATACATCTGGCTTGACCACAATGCCTTAATTCGTCTAATGTTTTAGTATGCTTGACTGTACCGAGAAAAGTAAAGGCCTCACTAGGACACTGCTATGGGTGGGGTCACCTTGGGTAATCACGCCTTGGTGAACCCGCAGTAATGGCTAGATGCTACAACTCCTCTAAAAAGTTGATTCTTTAGAAACCGTTGACGGCCAGTTACCGTTGACGGCCAGTTACCGTTGATGGCCAGGTACCGTTGAAGCCAATAGCGCGAGCACGCACCCATCAATCCGGACCATCCTGAACCGGCGTGAGCGGTCAGCAAACCGCTGGAGATCATTTTTCTTTTGCAAGACCATGGCTCGGCATGGGGCTGAACCATCACAGCCACGCATTTATCTTGTTGACAACCAAAGACTGAGCGCTATGCTTAGCCCCTGTGCATGTCTTGGTCTCCTGGAGGACCAGAATACATCAGGCGATTTATGGGTGAATTTCGATCCACAAATATAAAACTGCTGCCTGAAAACTCCATAAGAGTAATCATAAACGCCCGGGTTGGAGTGTCATCAAGATGCCTCCTAGAACCAGACCCACTAATGAAATGTATCTGCAAATGGGAAGGAAGTCCACAAGTATATTCATGAAACCATGGCTGATATTCGAGCTCAGATCACTACTGAACATTAGTCCATGGTTACTCTATGGTCCCTCAAACACACCCATGTGTAACGCTGAACAGGAAATATCCTCTCTACACGTCTCTGTCCTGCACACTTGCACGCCCGCACCTATGGGTGGGTAAATTTGCACCCATAGCTAGTGCGACCCACAGAGGCGGTCATATGCACGCCTTGGGCGACAACAAATCGGCGGTGGGCGAGTCAAACATTGATGCAAACGTTCGTTCACTTTCTCCGGTCAATCATTTTCGAAACGTCTGTCTCGGCAAGTGTCAAGCTCCATGTACGAGCTGCTGTTTTGAATTCGTCCGAAAGGCACGCCGGCATATACCCATGCCAGACAATATACCTGAATGGTAGCATGTCCGCACATACCTGATTGATAGCATGCCCGCAAATACCTGATTGACAGTATGACATATTGATACAAAAGTTTGACTCCCATTTTCCACTGAGCTCTCTTCTTGCCGGAAAGAGAACTTGTTTACTGGGGCTACATGCAGGGGTTTTAAGTCTCCATTTTAAGGGACATGTCCTGAAAACTTGAGTTTAGACAACAATCCAAATGATTACCTAAAGACCCGCCTTATACCTACATATGTGGCCGTACATCCGGTTGGTCCATTTCATCCCCGTTAATGTCCCCTTTCGGTCACCTCAACACATGGGTATAGGGCACGCCTCCGGATTCACGTCTCAGAGATGGCCTTTTTGGTCGTTACTGGCTCGTTTGAGATTTTTTGAGCCTAGCTCACTGAAGAAATTTCAGAGGCTCGCATTGGCGATGTACAATGACCATGGCTTTTCTGAGGGATGGTGATTAGGGTGCCGCTGCTCTGGAGAAAGTCTGATGTATCCTTCAATGAGCTCTTTATTTGGGTGCTAATGTTCAATCCGGAACGGCCCCTAACTGTGACTTCAACGGATTCTGCCCTGATAGTCTGCCCTGATAGGTGCGCTTTATCAAAGGCACGCGGGCTTCAAACCATTCAACGCTGTGGTCTAAACGGTGTTATTACTCAACACTTTCGATCCAGCTGCTTTGAATTGTGCTAGGGAAATTGGCTTGGCGCTGATATCTCTCAGGATATCCGCCAATATCACAAAGCACCCATCAAACGAAGTTGGGTAAATGGGTATCAATGAAAGTCCAATAAGAGGTCCCATAATGGTGCCTATTTCTTCAAAAATTCAATTCGAGGAAGCGGTGACAACGTGCCTGAAATAGTGTTTCTCAATGGTTATGTGGGTCACATCAACTCAATAGTGGATGATGTTAAGGGTTGGTACATCGATCCACCGAATGACTCTCTGCCCCATGCTTTTGCAGTGCCAATTGTGGAATTTTCTCACTCCGAGTCTGGCTTATGATGGCAAAGGTAATCGATCACGAGCTAAAAATACATAAGGAATGTGGAGGTGAATCATACAGTTTAGTACTTCCTACTATATCTACTTTATCTACTATCTAGTATATCTAGTATATCTAGTATATCTAGTATATCTAGTATATCTACTACATCTACTATATCTACTATCTACTATATCTACTATCTACTACATGTACTATATCTACTAATCCTTGTTAGATCCACCATGGGTAGCGCGTACCCATGGATACACAATTAACCTGCGACTTTCGGTTACAAGGGAAAACTGTCAAAACCCCACCTGGAGAAAGGCGTGTCCAATCCTTGGCGGCCTATCTCCGAGGCTCTAGACGAAACGGCGCCCCCGCCGTGTCCCAAAACCCCACTTCTGCCAAGAATGGCGCCATCGTGCCCCCACTCCGGCTGGAATGGCGCAATCAGGCCGGCACCTCGCCATGAGGCGCCCGACGCCCCCTGCTGCCCGGGCCAGGTTTTATCTATATAAGTTTGGATGATCCGCCTTGTTTTAGGGATCATCAACGAATACACCTTCTCTTGAGGACTTGAAGTTAAACAACTACAAAAGAACATAGTCCTACTAATTCTACATCTACTAATGCCTACAATTACCCAGATTGATTGCAGCCTCCTGGCCTGCTAGGCTGAGTGATGCCACCCGGCCAGGCCTTGTGCGCACATTTCAGACCACTTATAGCCAATTCCTTCGAGACCGCGGGGAAATCCATGAATTTTGCTCTACTGCTGAAACGCCATTCTTGGCCAGACCCTGAAGTGTTTGGCCACGTAGATTGAACTAGCTCCTTTGTGGGAGCCCTACGACTTTGGCCACTTCGGTAGATCTAGATTCCTTGTGCGACTTTGAGTGTACAAAGGCCATGCACAAAAGTCGGCAAGCCTGAATCTGGCGAGGTTTGAGATCTTTTATAGTGGTTTAGTGTTTTGCTACTTCAGGAGTCAATTTCCGAGGGAAGAGATTCCTTGGTGTGTTATAGGGAATCTTCCGGAGCTACATAGAGAAACCAAGACCGCGCCACAGCTTTTGGCACTGTATGCAAGGGGTGCCACTGGGGCTAATCTTTCAGAAGTCATCCGGCAGTCTTAAGGTGGATCCGGGTCTCTAAGTGAAGACCGACCCAAGTAAAAGGAGGTTATCCTGCTATAATGAGAGTAGAATCATGAGTATAGAATAAGAGCATGAGAGTAGAAAACCGAGAATAGATTAAGAGTCTAGAATAGCGAGAACATCGGGTGCAATCCCTTCTAAAGAGAGCGGTTCGAGGGCTTCAGAGTGAAGGTGTGGAAACTCTAAGCTTTACGCCTGGAGCGTTACAGGATACGTTCAAATAAATCCAGACGTTCAAGCCAGTCCAGGCGCTGAAAACCAAAATACTCAGACCAGTGTAGGCGCATAATATATTCCAGGCATTCACACTAGTCCAGATGCTAGAAACATTCCAAACACTCACACCAGTCCAGGCACTGAGACTAGTCTAAATCACACTAGTCCGAATCATGCCAATTCAGACCCTCACAGATTCAGACCCTCACTGATTCAGACCCTCACTGATTCAGACCCTCACTGATTCAGACCCTCACACTGATTTAGACCCCTACCCCCAGACCTTTACACTAATACAGATGCTCGATCGCCTAATGCCCAGGGCCCAATCCTGAACCAACCGCAGCATCCCCTTATCACATTTGTGACAAATTGGCGAGTGCAGATACTCAGGTGATCGCTAGCAACTCGGCTGAATAAGGGAAGTCGGCAAAATTGATCCGTAACTTCGGGATAGGGTTTGGGTCTAGTGGTCGGTCGAAATTGAAATTGTTGTTGACTTGTCAACCTCCCACCTTCGCTCGACAATCGACCTGACTAGAACTGGAACGGACTTCGGGAATCTGACTGTCGAATTAAAACATAGCATTGCGCTGCTCACAGGACGTTGACGCAAGGTGATTTCTGCCCAGGGCTCTGAGGGTCAAAGTGAAGAAATTCAATCAAGCGCGGGTAAACGGCGGGAGTCACTATGACTCTCTTAAGGTAGTCAGATGCCTTGTCATGTACTCTAGGACGTTTAGCGAAAGAACCCTTCAAGTCGTCTGTTCCTCCGCACTCACATCAGCCTAAGCTTTTCTGGGTGCTCGAACCCAAGCAGTGGACAAAAATCCATTTCGTTTCCATCCGAACAGGAATCAGAGGACGAGCTCGATGATGGTACCGCTCAAAAACAGGCCTATTCAGGGAAACAAGTCTACGAGCTATCTGTCTATCTAACGTAGCCGGGAAAGCGGTACTGCGGTATCAAACCCTGATAATGAGGGCTAACAACAACAGTCAAAAATGAGCTGGCAAGGAAGAACTTTGTAGGCAGCTGGAACAAAGGTGCCCCTGTCAGTGCACGTATTGGCCCCGGGAAGGACATTTATTCCGTGACGAATCCATTCAAGTCAACTGAAATACTCGTCCCTTTATATGCCCTGAAGGATTGCGGGTTGAGACTGAGGAAATGGTCCAGCTACAAAAGCTACAGCACAGCTCACTTTTCTGGTCGCAGAGTCAGCACCCCTTTTCCTCCGTACCTCTGTATTTTCGCTCGGCTGAGTATCGGTTGTCCAATAATTCTCATTTTACTGTATACGATAGGCCCCCTGATTCTGGTCTTGTCCCAATGGTTACAGCATTTTGTATGTGCCGTTTGTTCTTTTGGAGCGCTTCGAGTCCTTTGATGTACGTCTGACGATTTGACGTCGAGTTCATTTGGCTGTACATCACACCGTCGACAAACATAATGATTTGTTTCTTTGGAAAATTTCCAGCCACACAGTAATCAACTAGGGGCAAAATGTCTCCCTCACAGGCTTTGACATAAAGTTCGTGAAACTTTTGTCCACGAAGGTTGCCATCCGCTTCAAGCCCAGAGGAAATCAATTCAGGTAAAATCTCATGATCAACAATATTTTTATCTAAAAGTATTGCTGAATAAGTCTCAGGGACATCGACCCAGCGTTTGATCATTTGATCGAACTGCGCATCAAGAGATTTCTGGAGTTTATCAATCTTGTCGGAGGGACCGTCATAGTGTCCACGAAAACCTTCTGGAGTAGATGTAGTATAGATACTATGAGTGGTAGACATATTCGAGAAATGACGCACAAGACCATAGTATAGTTCAGGGGTATACAACCCCATTTCTTCTGTCAACTTTGTTGGAATTATCGACTTGTAGTCGCTGTGGCTCATAACCTTTAAACTAGATAATTCCTGGTCTGCATTATACATGGGTGTGTTTGGAGGACCATAGAGTAACCATGGACTAACGTCCAGTGGTGATCCAAGTTCGAATAACACAGCCATGGCATGATGGAGATAGTTGCGGACTTCCTTCTCAGTTGCAGATACATTTGTATTAGTGGGTCTGGTTCTAGGAGGCATCTTTGATGACACTCCAACCTGGGGTTTGTATGATTACTCGTATGAAGTTAGCAGGCAGCAGTTTTATATTTGGGGATCGACATTCACCCAATAACCGCCTGACGTATTCTGGTTGTCCTGGCAACCAAGGTATGCGCAGTGGCTAAGCATAGCGCGCTCAATCTTTGGTTTTCAACAAAGGTGTCTCCTGCATACTACGGCTGCCCTGCTGAACAACAACCAGGATCTGAATGGGGCTTGATAATTCACAATTAATACCCCATACTCCTTTAGCCTTAAGTGACCAATCGAGTCATGGCAGAAAGATGCACCTGGTTACAAGATTTTGGGTCAGACGTCTTGGAGGGCATGGAGAGCGGCGCTACCTATGAATTATGGGACCGCAGGACCTGCGCAATTCCTGCGGTATGATTCGGAACGGACAAACAGACGAAATCGGGAGAAGGGGGGCGAACGTGTGAAATGAGCAGTGTAGAATCGGGGTTGGGAATGGGAATGGGGATGGGTATAATGGGGACGTCTATTCGGAATGTGAGAGGTTGACTGTGATGTAGTGAGAACAAGGGTCAGGTGGTTTGTCAGGTGGTTTGTCAGGTGGTTTGTCAGGTGGTTTGTCAGGTTGGTGTGCTCCCAAGTGGGGAAGCCCATTCGCTGAATGAAGATGGACAAGTGTTTGGGACTAAATCAGAAGAGGTCGGCTTGTGCAGACGCCGCGCTAGTTTTGGTCTAAAGATGCCGGGTCTTTTTTGGCCGCGTGAATACTTGAGGATTGAAAGATGCGTCATGATCACTCTCTCCACCAAGAAACCGCTTTCCCCGTCTAGGGGTTTAGAGCAACGAGTCCCGGACTCCTGACGCCTGGCCCATTGGATTACTCGTGAAGGGAAATTACCTAGGTCTCTGGCTCCAACCGACTTTTTAGTCTGGCGCCATGGTAAGCTGTAAAGGTGCGGCGTATAAAAAAGTGGTTTGTTGGACAAATAAATAGGAACTGCCGAGCTATGAAATTCATATTTATTTAACGAGTACATGAATAACCACATTGGCGAAATATCCATAAAAGGGTGGTTGGTGTAGTGGTTATCATTAGTGCCTTCCAAGCACTGGACATGGGTTCGATTCCCGTACCACTCAACTTTTTTTCTCTTTTATTTTGAGTGGTTGTGCGAATGCCGCTCACCAGTGATTCCATGTATCCGTCAACTGGCGAGTTGCTAGGAGACCCAGTGAATGCGGGTTGCGTGAGCCGACGGGGCGCACGTGACGCGCGGCCTTAGCCATAGAAATCGCGAAGAGACGTGCGCGCACCGCCAAAAAGCGGCCTTTTCTCAGTGTTTTCTCAACACCCTCCATCCTACAACTACTCTTCCCCCAATGTCAGACACAGAAACCCCCATCGCTGACCCGCAATCGCCCGTCGCAGAGCATCAGTCGCCTGTTGCAGAGCCCCAGTCGCCCGTTGCAGAGCCCCAGCCCCAAGAGCATGTGCCCGGAAGCAAGCTTTTCGTCAGACCCATTGGATTCGAAACATCCAGGGAGTCCGTCGAAGAGCTTTTCGGCGGCATTGGACCTCTTGTCGATGTGCAGATGATGCGCGGATATGCGTTCATCACCTACGAAAGTGCGGCGGATGCTACGCGTGCATCGGAAGAGTTGGCCGAAGCCGAACTCAACGATGCCAAATTGCAGATTGAGTTTGCCCGCGAGAGAAAGGAGGACACCCGCGGCAAGTACCGGGTCAAGGTCACCAACATCCCCGAGAATACCGCATGGCAGGACTTCAAGGACTTTGTGAGAGACAAGACCACATTTTCGCCCACATTTGCCAAGGTGTGGCGGGACGAAGAGTCAGGGGAAACCGTCGGAAACCTTGAGTTTGGGTCTGCGGAGGAGCTCGAGAGGGCTATCTCGGTGTTGAACCAAGCCGAGTTCCAGGATGCCGTCTTGGCAGCAGAAGAAGACACATCGCCTTTCGTTCCCCCGGCAGGCAGAGGCCGCGGAGGGTTCCGCGGCGGGTTCAGAGGCGGGCGTGGTGGGTTCCGTGATGATGGATTCCGGGGCGGAAGAGGCGGATACCGAGGAGGCCGCGGTGGATTCAGAGACGACTTCCGCGGCGGGCGTGGCGGGTTCCGTGGCGGGCGTGGCCGTGGAGGATTCAGAGATGATGGATTCAGAGGAGGCCGTGGCGGATACAGAGGAGGCCGCGGCGGGTATGACCGCGACAGCCGTGGAGGCTACGAAAGAGACTCATATGTGCGTGACAGATCTCCCACCCGGTACTAAGCTCGGGGACAATTTTGAAGAAAGAACGCCGACCTGGCCAATTAAGATAAGTGTCCAATAAAAAGATGTATTAGTTCGAATAAGATTATATTGGGAGCCAGCATACCCACGTGATCCGGGCGTTGTGGGTAGCACATATCCAGGGCAGACGGCCCAGTGCAGGACAAGAACAGAAGAGGGGGAGACAGCCGGACAAACGTAAAATGTCCGAACCATGTTCGACCAACAAAGAATCGACAGAGGTAGCTGGCTACCAAGCGGTACACATGGCAGCGGACAACCATCCTGTACATTTGAGAAGCATATAGATCAATACGAAAGCGGGCCCGGGCAATATGCAGGATAGTCCAGCGAGAAGACCATTCCAGCGCAAGCAAATCCAGCGCAAGACATGGCGGAAACTGTGACGACCAAAAAACCCAGAACTGTCCAGCGAGAAACCCCGCAGCGGTACACCCGCACCAGTACACCCGCACCAGTACACCCGCACCAGTACACCCGCACCAGTACATCAGCACCAGTACACGAGCGCCCATGCTCGGCCCGCAACAAGGCCAGCGCGCGCGGCAGAGATCGGTGGCCAGCGGCACTATGGAAACGGGCTACTTTCATTACGGGCCACACCCCCTCCAGGAGGCACGGGTGTTCCGGCACCATGCAGGCAACCCCAAAGCCATTCTCTTCATCCACGGCGGCGCGTGGCGCGACCCCTCCAACACCTACAATGATTTTGCCCCTCTAATCCACACTCTCCACGCCCGCCATGCAATGCATGACACCACTATGGTATCGATGAATTACCGCCTTTCTCCTTCGGTGCGCCACCCGGCGCACCTTAAGGATGTTGTGGCCTGCATACGGTACATGGCTGGACAAGGCTGCAGACGAATGCTGATTGTGGGACACTCGGTGGGGGCCACGCTCATGATGCAATTGCTCAACGCGCGGGATATGTGCAGGAGAAATGAAGGGGATGGAGATGGGGGAGCGGGTAGGGACAGGGACAGGGACGGGGACAGGGACAGTGACACCCACAGTGACACCCACAGTGACACCCTCAGTGACACCCACAGTGACGAACTTGGCGGAGTCAAATTTGGCACCTTCTACTTTGTGGATGGAATCTACGATATACAGGATTTGGTACAGGAATACGGGGAGCTGTACAAGACATTTGTGGAGATGGCTTTCTCCGGAAATTACCGTGAGGCCAGCCAGCTCAGCTGGAGCAGCAGCATCGGCTTGGAAACCGTGCCCGAAAAGATGGTGGTGGTGTATTCCCAGCAGGACGAGTTGCTTAGTGAGAGGCAGAGCTGTAGATTCGTAGAGCACCTCCGCGCCCACAACCACCCGGTGGAGTATTTGCGGGGCCTCTGGGGACGGCACGAGGAAGTGTACAGGAGACTGGAGTTGGCGAGCATCATACACGAGGGTGAGTCGAAGCAACCTTTGGCAGAAACGACCGGTTAGGGATAGACCCTGGAGGAGGGAAGAAGGAATGGCCGCGTGTGCCGGGGTACAGGTCTCGCAAGATACCACTGACCATCACCACCACCACCAAGACTTTCGAGACAAAATGCATAAAGCCGGAACTTAGGCCGCTCAAGATACTTCGCTGTAGGGGAACTCGAATGAAGGCTAGATATGACTCATTGACACTAGTCTTGCAGTTCACTGTTTTGCTCTTAGATTTCACTCTTGCAATTCATCATCGACAGTTGATTTTGGACAGTGCACTCTTGACAGGTCACTCTCGCACTCTTAACAAACAGAAACCGCAAACGAAGCAAGCATGTGAGATAATTGTCGCATTGGGACCAGGGGAAGTCCTACCAATCAAGGCGCTTTCTTCTGCGACAGGACTCGGCAGTAACTCGCCCGTTTTAGGCTAAGAAACAAAAGAGACTGGCGCCTGAAGAGATTTAGGGCTGAAGCTCGACAAGTATTGAGCATTCTCCTGGTTCTTAACATCATCTTCAGCATCCAACTCAGGCCCATTAACAACATTCGTCCCATCTCCACTTTACTCTTGAACAGGTTATTTTGCAACCACCACCAATACCTGCACCAGCTGCAGTTCCGCTCGCCTCAATGGAAACATTCCAAGCGTTTCGCCTGCCTGACCGTGTTTGCAAAGAGAGACGGTGTGAGTATCCCGCCCGAGGTCGAAAAAAGCTAGGGACTTCACAGCGATGACACGTAGCATTCTCTATCGAGGCGTCTATGGCCGCCAGAATGAAATTCACCTTTTGAGGTGGCAAATTATCGTGAGCAGCACAAAGAACCACTTGGGGAATTTCATACCTTGCGCTCAAATCGATGGACAGCATTCTTGAAGCATCCCACCTCGTTCCGCTTGGTCAGTTTCTGGTTATGTAGCAGCCCTGATATTCACGGCTCTCCGAACCCTATTTTCTCATCAGCTTCGTGTCCACTTAGACATTCGGCCTGTTGACACTATGCATGATCCTTGCTGCCTAGATTGGCTGTATAATTGTTCCCGTTCCTTTCTGCCGAAACTTGGCCCCGCTTCATTACCAAAACACTGGCCTGACCCACTTCATGGCACATGCCTGGATGTTCAAGTGCATCAAGGTCAGTGACCCGTCGAGACACTTTAGGGCGAGATGAACACAAATGCTTTGTCAAACGCCTAGCGTGTGGACGAGGAAGGGAGGTTTTGTCATGGCCTGAAATTGTGTTCATGCTGTAACTCGGCGTCCAGACCATAGGTCGGTGCTAGAACGAAAGAGCTCGATTGGAACATGACTATAATAGGGATCAACGCTTTATCAGTCTCCAGGCACGATCAGTCTGGTCTCCAGCATGTGGGCGTGATAGCACTGGTTTCCTGGCAGCAGGCGTCTGGGGTCTGGTAAAGACAGAGACCCTTCCTTCATGAAAGAGGGGACTGCATACAGGCTCATAGAGAAACCCAAATTGCCTAGTCAACGGGAAGGCATCAGAGGCAAGTAACAGAAATTGGAAGGGATTGGTGGCGAGTAAGTTGTGGAGGCGAGTAAGTTGTGGAGGCCCGAGCGGCTGGGGCCAGTTGCGCGTGTGCAGGACATCTTCCCCCAGCGCACGGTGCACGGGTGCCGACCCACAAATTTTTCCAGCACTCACACTAGTCCCAAGCTCACTACAACATGTTTCAATCGTGGGCCGATGCCGAGGACGACATCCCAACGCCCGAGATCACCGAGAACAAAGATGGCACCAAGACCGTGGTCAGCTATAGGCTCAACGCCGACGGCAAGAAGGTGCGGATCACGCAGAGAATAAAGGAGGTGAAGGTCAAGGAAAGAGTGCATCCCTCAATCGCCATCCACCGCACTTGGGCCAAGTACGGCAAAGAGAAGCACACGCCGCCAGGCCCCGACACGAGGACCACGCAGCTCGGAGAAAAGGTGGAGTTGAAGCTCGCCATGTCGTGGAAAGAAATGGAGAAGAAGGAGGAGGAGGAGAAGGCCGAGGAGTCGGCCAACTTGGTCAGCACCAACCGCCTCAAGTGCAGAACCTGTGGCGGAGACCATTTCACGTCCAAGTGTCCATTCAAAGAGACGTTGGGCGCCGAGGCCGCCGGGGCCGCCGCCACGCCCGAACCCTCGGACTCTTCCAAGTACGTTCCGGCGCACTTGCGTGCCGGGGCCCCAACCAGAGAGTCTCGCGACGACTCTTGTACATTGAGGATCCTGCAGTTGAACGACTTCGTGGACGAGGATATGTTGCGCAACGAGTTGCTTGCCAAGTACGGCCCCTTGCAAAGAGTGGCGCTCATCACCAGGAGAGAGACCGGCGAGTCCCGGGGCTTTGCGTACGTGACGTTTGCCTCGGAGCAGATGGCGCAGATGGCCTTGGACCAGTTGAACGGCAAGGGCTACCACTCGTTGATCTTGAGGTTGGAGTGGTCGTTGAGGAAGAAGGTCTAGCCTGTCTAGGCGCGCGGAGCGCTGGTTGGGCCTCTCTCAGAATAAGCATGGAGGCGTGTTCATGACGAAAAGCACGTCACGATCCAGAACACAACCTGGGCCGGGGTAGAGGTCAGTGATAGTGACGACAGTGGTTCCAGTTGTTACTTTGATTTCTCGCACTTGAAAATGCCGAACATCTGCTGCTGCAATCAAGATACGACCTTCTATCGTATACTTGTTGCTGGCAACACAGCTAAGATATGAATGATTTTCATGGTCCACCCCTGTCAAGGTCGAAGACAAGCAATCGACGTTGGTCCCACGATATTTGTTATTCTAAGGTGTTTAACGTTTGGACCAAGTATGCAATGCGCCTGTGAGGAAGAAAGCCCCGACGGGTTTCTCCAGGGCCAGATACGTATCCTTCAGCGGGTCCATCGTGTATGAAGCCATGTGGCGGATGCAAGATACCACGGTATGGTACGCAGGCCAGGAACTGAGATTGAAAAGAAAATCAGATGACCCCAGCAAGTAATAAATAACTATCAAGTAACAAATGACTATCAAGTAACAAAGAGCCAATTATCAAATGACCAATATCAAATGACCAATATCGAATGACCAATATCAAATAACCAATATCAAATGACCAATATCAAATAACCAATATCAAATGACCAATATCAAATAACCAATATCAAATGACCAATATCAAAGACCCAGCTGGCCCTATGGCCGAAGGGCTGCTCATACGAGAATGCAAGTCTCACCAGCGCATTGTAATCTACCTCGGTTTTCTTCTGGAGCGGTATAAGCGGACAATCTCATGTTAGACCTGAAGCGGTTGTTGACATTGCCCCTTACGTTGCCCAGCAAGCAACATGCTTGTATAATTATCCAAAGGCCTCAGCCTCACTCGGGCCATTGTTCGAGTCCGGGTCTTCCTCGCTAGGCCATTGTTGAGATGGGTTTGCTTGGCGCTCCCCGGCCATTGATCAGAACTGAGTTTGCTTGGCGCTCGCTGGCCATTGATCAAAGCCGGGTTTGCTTGGCGCTCGCTGGCCATTGATCAAAGCCGGGTTTGCTTGGCGCTCCCCGGCTATCGATCAAAGCCGGGTTTGCTTGGCGCTCCCCGGCTATCGATCAGAACCGGGTTTGCTTGGCGTTCCCCGGCTATTGATCAGAACTGGGTTTGCTCCGCCCCCGCTCCCCTCCCGCTCAGTATTTAACCTCCAGGCTCGCTCCCTTTAAAAACCATCCATGAAAATATCAAGCTTGCTCGTGGCAGCCTTTGCCGCCGGTGGTGCTTGGGCTGAAACTCCCATGCCGATAGGATTCTTCGCATATGATTCTGGAAGATATATTCCGCTCAGTTATGATGAGGGACGGCCCGGGCAGACCTCCGAATTTAGGTTCAGCCAGGCTCAAAGTCCCTCCGAGGTCGTGGTGGAACAGCTAGGCGATACCTTCTTAGCAAAATCTCTGAGCGGGGTGGTGGGGTTCAAAGATTCATATCTTGCCCACGGTCCGGAATTGAAAAAGGGTGGTTTTCAAATTCAACCAGATTCGAAAGAAGTACTGGGCTCATTCTTTTTTTGTAAAAAGAGTGGAAAAGTTGCCCGGGTCCGGATACCTGATGAAGATTGTTCTCCAGCGAGATTACACCTCTCGCCCTTTGACAAGAAAACCGGGCTCATTTCTCCAAGCGAAAGACTTTCTCCCGAGTCGAAGATACCCCATCCCCATCAAAGCATCCCGCATACCCTCTTTGCCGAAGATACAGTATTTGGTACCCCGAGACCGGTTCTCACGTCTCCGGATGGAAGGTTCTTTTTTATGAGATATGACATCTTCTTCCCCGAGCGCTTCTATTATGAAAAAGGCTTCTTGCTCACAAAAGACCCCTCCCCAAAATATGTGGGCTTTGAAAAGAATATGCTTGTCCACACCTCCTCAAGCCCCCAATTTAGTTTCACTATATCGGAAGACCCTCCAATAGTGCAAACCGAACTCTTTGGATGCCGCACTATGTACTCCGAGATCTTCCTCATCAGCCATAGTCTGGGCCCCGGTTGCTCCCCAATCAAAATTGAATATTCGCCTTATGGGAATAACGGAGAAAAGGCCGAGGCTGATACAGCATTTCGGGAAACAAACGTATACGTGCCGACTCTGGGAAATCCTTTGGTTCTTTTTGCAAAGGTCGCTGACACGTACCATTCACTCAGCAGTTTCCATCAATTTGATAAGATGAACTTACTCACTTATGGCTCTCCGCTTCCTCCCATTGAGATCAGTTTGGAGAGCGGTTATGCCGTCCCCATCAACACCATCAATACTGGACCCGCGGGCGTTTTTAATGGGCAGCTTGGATTCGGCCATTTTAGCGACGATCAGAAATTGAAGTTGGATTTGGATGAGGATGGCATGCTAAAAAACAAAACGTTCTTTTCGTGTGAAGTCGTTAGAGATAAATTTTTTGTGATCGAGGAAAAGCCGTCCGAAGTTCGCCCTTGTATTAAAGCCGACATTTATGTTGGAAGATTTGAAAGACAAACGGGGGAATACATAAAGTATAATCCGCACCGGCCGGATGAAAAAGTCAATAATGGATCGAACAGAGCTTTAGACGGACCCGGAGGTGGTAAAGCTTCCACACCAGTTGCTGTCCCGCCTTCAAAGCCAAACGAGACTGAACCTCCCACCCCCAAAGAGAAGGACCAAGACAATCACGGGAGCCAGAACCCCTCTGATGGTACAATTACTGACGGAGGCGTCTCGAAAAAGGGTCAAGGTTCAAAACCTGAAGCACCGAAGGCAGACCATGGGCCGGAGAGGGGGCAAGATCCAAAGAAGAAGGACGAGCTGGAGAGGGGACATGAGCCAACAGATGGCGATGACAAGGGCCAGGAACCAAAGAAGAAGGATGAGCCAGAAAAGGGTCAGGAACCAAAGAAGAAGGATGAGCCAGAAAAGGGCCAGGAACCAAAGAAGAAGGATGAGCCAGAAAAGGGACATGAGCCAACAGATGGCAATGACAAGAGCCAGGAACCAATGAAGAAGGATGAGCCAGAAAAGGGACATGAACAGACGGAAGGAGATGACAAGGATGCAGGCCAAAAGCTCCCAGTATCTAAACCAGACCGCCAGGCCGAGCCCGAAGCTCCTTCGAAGGATATTCCTGCCAATAACGTTCCCCCTAAAGTTCCAGGTGCATCTAGTGACTCAGGATCAAGATCCTCCAATTCCAAAATCGATAGCATGGGCCATGGTGCATCGGACGTTTCCAGCACTTCTCAAGGCTCAAATGCGACCTCATCGGACTCGAGAATGCACCGGACGTACGACTCCACCCAGAATTCCTTCTCTAACACCTCTGAGTACCGGTTTTATGATATTTTCCATTCGACAAATCGGTCTCATGTGACCGAAATCGGTGGTGATGACTGCGCAGAGTGTGGGGATATGAACAATGCAGACGCATCCGGGCAACACACCAGACCTATTCGGGAAGCCGCGTCACCTACCACCATCTGCGACGAGTGCCCTTCTGCCACAAAGATTGTGTGGAACACCTATACTGACTATACCACCTACTGCTCACTGACGACCACCTTGACCATAAGCAAGTGTGAGGATGTGTGCAGCCAAACCATGGTGACAGTTTCCGCCCCCACGATGTTCACCTGCCTTGGTGTTTGCATTATACCCGAGACTGTTGCTGAGAGAGTTACTCACAGTGGTGTTGAAGCGGCCGCAGCAAACCGAGTTGCAGTTGAGACTGATGGTGCTAGAGGAGCTATCAAGGCACCCAATAGTGTTTCCCCGCTCTCCACTAAGGAGGGGAGAAAATCTTCTGAGTCAACCAAAGACAACGAGTCAAGCAAAGCTTCTAGTGAGCAAGGGATAAAGTCTGAGCAAGAAATGAGATCCAAAGATAAGGAATTTGGATCCAAGAAGCATGGAATCAGCTCGAAAGAAGAAAATGGATCGAAAAAGAATGGAATCAGCTCGAATGAAGAAAATGGATCCAAAAAGCACGCAAGCAGCTCTGATGGGAAAGAATTTGGATCGAGAAAGCACGGAATCAGTTCTGATGAGGAAAATGTCGGTTCCAATGAGAAGGAAAACAGAAAAGGCAAAGAATACGAGCCAGAGAAGAGGCCAAGCATTGGCTCGAACAAAGGCAATGCTTCGAAGGAGCAAAGTTATGATGCCCCTAAACCAAAAGCAGCCAGATTAACTGGAGACTCCGCCCGTTCTGCCAAGACAAGCCCAGTTGTCCCTGATGAGACCAGCACTCTGACTCTCACCAATACCATCACAAAGCCCGGCGTGACCCCGTATGTCAATGGAGCGTCAAGAATGACTGTGGGGGCAATTTTGTTTGTGCTCGTCTCTTTGTTGATGTAGTGGCAAGGCTGACTCAACCAGGCTTTAAGGCCGGACCTGAACATGCCGAATGGCGTCCAGGTTATTTTCGATTTGCTCTCTTTGGCACTAGGCAGCGTCGTGTCTGAACCTACTGCCAGTGTATAATTAAATACACTTTTGCAAGAGTGATAATGGATGCACCACGCCTGGATTGTAGGATTGCGTTGTTCTTTGACAAGGAGTACTTGGTTTTTGCAGCCCATCATTTAAGGGTGAAGTCCATGTCTCGAAAGCCTTTTTGTGTAGATTGCCTGTTGCGAAACGGGAGACGGGTATCCTCCGGGTAACACCATGCATGTTGCAAACATATGTTTCATGTCCGTGCAGGACTGCATACATCCAAGGTATATAAGAAGGGCTGTTCTCCCTCTTGAGCCAAGGGATTTCTCGACTATTCTGGCTTCAATGAGTGCTGTGATATAATTGAGGACGTAATACATACTTCTAAATTTTAAAGACAGACATATAATGACACCCCAGTGCTCCTAGTTTTTCCTAACACCTTGCTCCGCCATTGCCTGGCATAGTGGCTACAAATATAGAGGCTGCTCACTAATATAGCGTTAGTCACAGAAATGATCACAGAAAAATACTCATCAGAAAGGGGAAATTTCTGCGCACTACAAGGTCTTTATCATGGTTGCAAATGGTCTCAAGTGGTCTCAATAATTGCCTCAATTTAAACTACACAAATTGGACCAAAAGGCCAAATACATCACTCGTCACTAGGCGTGCTACTCCAAACAGTCGAAAATGTTGTGGTCAAACCGCGCCATCCTTTCAAAGCTGCAAGATTGCCTGCACAAATTGATATGATCTTCCCAATCTTCGTTTCTGATGCGTCACTTCCGTCAAAACCACGAACCTCACCTCTGATACGGTAGTGTTTTACGCGGCACGAGCTTTAAATTTGCTGGGTTGAAGCATCTAACGGCGTATCCATATACTTGGTTCTTCTCCAAGAACAAGGACCTATCAATGATTGAGTATTGCCGAAAGCCCCTAATGGTTGGAAGTCTGCCAATAAGATTTATGGGTATTTGGGTAGGTAGCATGTGAACTGACTACATTTCATTTAACATTGGGTGGTGGAGATATCGCCCTTTCAACTGAAGGGTTTGGCCAAGCTTTGAATCTCTCTGGCTAACCCGCTTCCAAGTCTTGGATGCACTGGGTCGCTTTCCGGTATCGTTCTGTCCAATCGGAGTATTTCCTACGACCAAAATATTGAGTACTAGAGCCAAAAAGGTTTGCCCAAGAAGGCTCCACCAGCTCAGTTTTACCCAGACTGCCCGATTAGGAAGCCAGCGGCTCTCGAGGCGTTCTAGAGTTTTGCGCCTCGCGCACTTGATGCTTGACCTTTGTTGATTTCCAGACTTACTCACAATTAGGTGTAGCTGCTATGCTGGCAGCGAAGCACCCGGTCCTTGTGAGAGAGCGTCTGGATTTTAGACCAGTGGAACTTTACCACTAGATGGCAGCGGTTCCCCCAGTCGTCCTGCATGCTTGCCGACAGTCGTACTATATACAGAAGTGTACTGCATGGACATCACGTGTCAACATCCAGACGCCTTTTCGCAGCCGCGGCTGCAACCCATGCTCCCGCCTTTAACCCTGGGCTTGGACTTTTTGACCAAAGTCGCAGCTGCAGTGGCGGTTTTCTCCAAACCCCACGTTACAGATTTATTCTGTAAAAGGTCCCAGGGAAATGTTGCTTGGTAGGTTCTTCCCCTCGTTTCTGTACATTGCTGTACAGCGAGTTGAACCGTTCTGCTATACTAATGGGGCAGGAACCATTTGCTGCCTTGGGCTTAATCTTTGGGACATTTGCACAGCGGCACGGCTCTCAAATCTGGAACTGCCTCGTCTTTACTTGAAATACAATGGAGCGGGAAAATTGACCTAATCTTTGGAATGGATAATTCCAATAATAACTCCAGTTAAGGTAAAATCCAACTGCCTAACATGGGTTTTATTCAACTGTCTAATTATCCAACAAGGTGCCTCGGTCATTTGTCGTACTTTGCATTCCGAACCTGCGTGAGCAGGCTTCCAAGGCAGGAAGATTAAATCTCAAGCTTTGAGATCTCCCGACCGGTGAATCCGGGTAGCCATATTCATCCACACGGAGTGTTCTTGGATTCAACCATGTTCCATAGGACCCGGGGAAAAGTCCCGTCTTGAAAGACGAGGGAGTCGAATGGAGGGGGACTAAACGGCCAGCGCTACACAGTTGCCGGACTTAGACTATTTCTTGTTGAGTCAAAGTTTGGAAATTTTCCCAGATTTGGACACTTCCAGCAGATGTGGCTGGTTTGTCTTTTCGCCCCACTTACAAGCAACGAACGGGGCCCAGTCGCAGAGGACTTGGATACCATCATATCCCCGTTGACGCCAGCAACACAAACAGTGGGTCACTCTAATTCGGAACATGCCTGCATATTGAAGACGTTGGTAAAAGCCTCTAAGAGACTCAGCGTCCACAACGGCACTACATTGGAAATGGTCACCTTCCATTGAGAGTGGGACCGTTTACCGCCAAGGGGAGACTAATTGCTGAAATTATTGAAGGACATACGATGTGCCATACGCCAAAGTGTTATTACCTGTGCACTCTTCCTCTCCCATTGGTGTGGTGTATCACCTCATTTGACTTGGATAGCGCGTGCAAGGCTCCTAAGTGTCCACAGGTATGATCCTCAGATTTACACTTAGCAATAGTCATGGCCAGTTCTCCAGGATGCGGCGCCCTTTGAGCCGTAGTCCAGCAGGTCAAACTTTCGAGACAAAAATTTGTCAAGCCCGTACTTGAAACGAAACCAGTTGGACAGGAATGCGGAGTGGGTGGGTGGCGGCCTCAAGGTGGTGTATGCCACAAATCCATCACATGGCAAAGCATACAGACTAAGCTTGCAGCAAAAATCTGCAGACTCTGCTTTCAGCATTTACTCAGCTGTGAGCACTCGCTGAAGCGAGTGCGATTTTCCGGGGCCTAGGAGCTGCGGCCGTAATTGGGAGCCATGGACCGCGATGGCAATTCTAGTCAGGAATTAGTCTTCTCAGCGATGCCGGCGGAGTGTGAAACCTGTTCGGGGAGCTGTTCCAGAACCCAGCCCCTAATTTCATCGCTCGTTTCAACGTATCGGCTTTTGGTGCTCAAACGGCCATGTGGCCCACGATGGGGGGATGATGAGGTCTCGGCCTTGAACAAGACCTCTCTTTCGTGGAATCAGTGGGACTTCTGAAACCTCACCTTCACTGGGGGCTCTTTGCTGGTGCAGAGCCCATTGTCTGTCACCAGTCCGCCGATACAGCTGGGGCCGGAATCATAAAGAAGTCTCCGTTTGACGCCAGCCAGGCACTCCAAGGAGGCCGTCGAAGAAAAGAAGTGCCCTTGTGACGTGCAAACACTGGCGCCGATGGGGAGCATTCGAGTTGGCATGCGCCTCTGGTGCTTCAGCTTTGAGAGCATCCACAGCCCCTCCCATGACCACATCGTCAGGACACTCTTCTGTGGGTTTGCTTGGGGAGAAAACTAGCAGTCGACGGTTCGTTGGTCTTCTGCAAGAGGTCCACAGACAGATTCATGCACCGGCTTTGGCTGGTTCTGCTCCAAGAATCCTTGGAGCCCCTTATACGGGGGGTCGAAAGGGAAATTTTCGGGCCTCTTCTTCCTTTCATTGGCGTGCCTACAGATGCAAACTCTTCCGTGCCTCTAATACCAGGCCATATTGGTAGCTCTGTTCTTGGCTGGCCGTGTTGGGGTTCCCCTTTTGGGTGCAGAGTAAGTGGCTCCAGGACAAATACGCGGCGCACAAGGACACTAGAGCCTTGGCGAGTACAACAGCAGGAGAGGCGTTCACAGAAGCTTGCCAAGGGCTGATAAAACAGGGGACCAAAAAGATACACGTGGAGGAGCATGAGTGCTGAAAAATCCTCGGATTTATATCAATTAGAACGGTCAGTGATAACTGAGCCCGAAGCTAGTTTGGTTGATACTAAGCAATTTTTGACAAAGGGGGGCCTTTGCAAGCGTCGCGAGGTCCTGAAATTGGACGAAGCACCAGCTACAAGTGGAATGAAAGAAGTGTTGAGTAGAGTTGAGCAGAGGACATGTTTTAGGCTGAGACTACTTGGACTACTTAGACGGACTCAAATCGAATGGCCCCATGAATAGGTTATAGATTGAATAGTCGAATTAGACCAAGTGGACTGTACGCAACCTTGCCAACCAGCACTGGCAGCAGGCTGGTCTGGAATGTCGTTCTCGACTGCTAACGCTCTCAAGATCAATGAAATTTGACCATTGATATATGGGCAACAGATTTTTGCCATTGGTGACAATCAAGACATGGCCTAAAATCTCACAAAAGAGATTCTTGTTAGTGCATTACTTCATGCTACTGCAGGTGTGTTTGGAAGGTCTTCGCTTTCTGGTCTCGTGGTATCTCATCTTGCTGAGTTCAAAATCCCGTGTCATGGGCTCATATACGATATCGCCTAGCACCTCTAGGTGTAAAGTGAAACCAGGAACACTATTTTCTCTCAAAGATTGTGAATCTGCTACTATTGACTTGGATGGAACTTGATCTTTTCTTGCCGAATGAACCTTCAGAACCTCACGGTTACGCAGGTGTCTTGCTGGCACATCCAATCCATGCCGATTGAACTTCCCCACAGTCGCAATTTAGCCCTTCTGCTCGTCCAAAGAAAGGTCGACCCAAATTAGGAACCATTCTCCAGAGGAAAAATAGCGCTGGCCCATGCGGACCAGAGGGAATATTTGCGACGGCTGAAGTTGGTGGTTTATCTACCTCTAAGTGGGGGTTGAAGCGTGTGCTACGGCTTACTCGTTCTTTCTGTCATATTTTGGCAATCGAGACGAAGGAAAAAGGAATCTCAAGAAACCATCAGACCCAAAAGGGAAATGTTTCGCAGTTGCAGTGAACCAAGAGTCCAACGGACGAATACGAGCGGCTTTCCTTGTGTTGAAGGGAAGGCACCAGGAACACGCGATGGCGCATCATGTATGATGATCCCGAAGGGTGAATGACTGGTGATCATGGTTTCGTGGCGTCTTCAGGCCGATTAGAAGTTGGTTTCCACGCGTGAAGGTCCGCTATATACTGATTGAAGAATAAGCAGGGACCCGGAAGGGAGAAGGGATGCTCCTTCTTGAGAATAAGCTTCTTTTTGGAGGTGGCTTCAGGAAAGTGGTTGTGTTTACATCTCCTCATGCTCAACTTGTGGCACACACCATGCGCTTGAACAATTTAGTGACGGCCCTGAATTTTGTTTCATCACAAGACACTCGTCTTCATCACTGGTATCCCTCGTATTCTTTCGGTTCAGCAGGTGGGCCTGAATTGACTCTTCGGGTATTTGAACTGAACGAAAAGATATTTGAGACGTACTTTTCCCAATGTTACGCCGAGTCTTACGCCCAATCTTTCTTGGCTTGACATAAATCCCTTCAAAGTTCCTGCTCAACATTTGCTGAGTTCTAGACACATGCGCAACTTCCCAAGCGCCAGCAGATCCACACAAGACGCTATGAGAAGTATCAAGGGCTGACTCATTTTTCAGTAAAAGCAAGTCTCATGATAGCTTGCCAAATTTATCAACGCTTTCTTTGTCACTTCGCTGCAAGCAAGTGGAGGATGCTTCAAGTCATAAAATATGTTGTGACATGGCTCTAGCACCACTACTCTTTCCAAGGACAAGGTCGTTGTTTCATGTCAATGTTTTGATTTCAAATAGCCGTATTCACGTCCGTTTGATGCAGTAGCCTTTTGGGTGGCAGTTGCAATAAGTGCCCTTAAACTGGAACATATTCATCTCTTTTCTTTAAGCGAGCCCCACATTTTTCATGACTAGTACATTTTCGTTTCATGTACAAGTATAAGTTATACAATAGGTGGGGGAAGAGGATTAAGATCATCAAGCACTTGTAAATATTAGAAGGTTAAACAGGGTGGTATTGTTCCAAAATTTCTAAATCTTGTTCCATAACAGTTGACAAATTTGAAGAATATAATAAAGACAATTACAATTGGCAAGGATGCAAGGATTATCAAATTGATTACTTGGTTTGTGTTTCATCAGGATCATACCCTAAACCGGTTTCTAATTCATTGGCTGAATGCGGACCATTTGCTCCAGGAGCATTATATAAATGTCCAATAAATGCATGTTGCAGCCAGCATGGAGCCCGCATGGAATTTGTGGACTAACGTCAGAATTCGGTAAGGGTAAGTGTTATTCTAACTGTAATTATGGGATAGGATCAGGAGGCGGACCAGACAATATTGCCTATTGGATTGATACAGATGGGCCATTAAAGTATGACATTAAGCAATTAAATGGTAAATATAATACTGTTCACTATGCATTTGTTGATATAGAGCCTGATTTCGGTTTCAGGACGGCAAACCGGATGCGTGTACGAAAAAGTTGGGTACCATGAAAAATCTGATTGTTCCTCAAATAAACCTAAATAGGGAAGAATAATTTGAAGTCACGGAAAATAAGTTTAAAGTCAAAAATCAAAAATAAAATGAGAAAAAAAGACTAAATAAAATAAACAAAGATTCTAAATGAAATATTTAATCCAACGCATTGTTGTTATATGCTTTTGCAGTTGTTTTAACGTCAAGTACTTGGGCGAAGATGTATTCGTTGATGATCCCTAAACAAGGGCGATCACCACTACTGTCAGGTTCGATAGGCGTAAGGACTTCGAGAAGATGTATTTGTTGATGATACGTCAACGAAGGGGAATCACCCGAGTTATATAGAAAGGTCGGGCACGACCGCGCCACCGTATTTCGGCCAATAGAGCCTTCATCGGGCTAGTCGTGCCGAGTGGTAGAGCGTGTTTCAGGCATTCTTTGCATTAGGAGATGGATCTTTCCGAAGTATTTTGGTCTTTCTTTACTTTCACTAGCACCTCTTTTTACTTGGTTTCGACAACTGATACATTCTAATAGTCAACCATATATTTCTAGTGGACTTTTGACGTTTACAGGACATTTGTCGAGGAGTTTCTAGGCACTTGGCCAAGTGGGTAGAAAGCAACCCCCCCTTTTATTTTGTCACCATGACTAATCTCCCTAGTTTTGCGTGTTCGTGCATTACTTGAGAATATAAGGAAATACATCATAGAAAGTATCGAGTCCCTCGATATCGAGCCTAGCACTGTATTAGCCATTGAGGACTACGTTGCCATTATTCTTACCATTGAAGACCCCGGCCATCGAGACCCAAACTGGTATGTTCTGTATCACCATGACCCAATGGGCGGAAGCACAACCATGAATGCACTCCCAAGAGAGGCCATGGCAACGCAGACCAGTCAGAATCATGGGTACTGCTCAAGCCAGTCTAGACGAGGCGGTCCCCCCATCGACTCGCTGATCCAATACGACCAGCGCCATACCCCAAGCAGCTCAGCACATGTCACGCATGATCCCGCCAGGCCCGGGCCGGAGTACCCGTGGCCGGCGCACCCGCCTCGCGGCCTAAATGGCGCGTCCGGCATCCACGCCGCGCGGCGCCAGCAACATGCACACCGCGGCCCGGCAGCTGGAGTGCCTGAGCAACCGTTGCCTCCCATCTGCACACCAACCACTTGCAACTATAAAGCCCGCCCCTCGCCCCCTTTGCTCCACCGCTCTTGCTGGCCAAAATTCCCCAGCTGCAATTACTTCCAGGGCCTCCACTCCGTCCAGCCGCCACCTTCAGCCTTTCGCGCCGCCATCGCCTGCCACCTCGTCCGCCACCTCCACCCAGCGCCTTGCCCCACACCCCCAAGCCAGCCAAATGCAAAATGTCCAGCAATGACCCAGCCAAGAAACCCAAAACAAAGCTCTTCAGCTTCCTACGCAGAAACTCCCGCAGCAGCGGCAGCAGCTCCGCCGGCAGCGTCAGAGGCAAGACTCCAGATGCCGGCCACGCCCTCGACTCCCGCAGCCTCGAGACGGCCTCGGACCGCACCTCTGCGCCCAGGATTGCTTTGGCGCCCGCCCCGAACGCCGACCCCAGCGTGGTGTCAATTTTGAACGATTCGCCCCCTCACAGCCCCGAAAAGCTGCGGCGAGCACCCAAGGCCACCTCGGCCTCGGACGACGAGTCCAGCCCCGAGTACGACCTCGATGACATCATGCTGGACGACGACCCCGACCAGCACGACCACAGCTCGTCGCTTGCAATGCTCGAGGTCAATGAGGGCCGCGATTTGCTCAAATTCTTCAACGAGCTTCCTGCCGACGCCTTACACTTTCCCAAGTACACGCGAGTCAGCCGCAAGTCCGTCAAGAGCCCCAAGGCTTTGAACCATTTGTTCCTTTCGCAGGAGTTGCGGTGTACGCCCGGCCCCGCCTACGATTCCGACCCATCCTCCGACCACGACGACCTGCCTGCGGCCACCTACAACTCCAAGGAGATACTTGTGATGGAGTTCTCCAGGGACGGCAAGTACTTGGCGGTGGCCGGCCGCGACTCCAGCATCTATGTGTGGCAGGTGATCTCTTCCCCGTTGAGCAGACTCAAGTACAAGAAGTTCGAGTCGTCCAAGCGAGAGCCCTTGAATGGCTCCCGCAAGCACAAAGTCCATCTCGACGCCCCGGTATTTCTCCAGGAACCCGTACGTGTGTTTGAAGGCCACACCAAGTCCGTCATGTGCCTCGACTGGAGCAAAAACAACTTCTTGGTGTCTGGAAGCATGGACAAGACCGTCAAGCTCTGGAATATCGACCGGTCCCGATGCCTTGAGACCTTTACGCACGAGGACTACGTCAGTGCCGTGCGCTTCCATCCCAACGACGATCGATTTTTCATGAGCACGGCCCTCGACAACAATATTCGCTTGTGGTCCATCATGGAGTCGTGTGTGGCCTACAGCAACCACTTGGGCCACGACTTCTTGGCCACCACCATGACGTTCACGCCCTCGGGCGAGACATGCATCCTTGGCGGGTTCAACGGAATGCTCGTTGCAGTGGAGACCCAGGGGTGCCACATTAAGGCCAGTTACGACCTTATGCGCAAGTATCGCCGAGGCCCTCGCAACCGCAAAGTTGTCGGCATCCAAATCTACAAAAACCCTACGTCTGGTGATTCTTCGAGCGATTTCGCCGGACTTAACATGCTTATGACCACCACAGATAATAGGATCAGCCTCATTGATATCAGCAAAGGAAAGCTCGTGACTCGCTTCAAAGGCAGCTCCGGTAAGAGTTCGTCCCTGAAAGCTTCGGTCAGCGAGGATCAGCTGTTGGTGATATGTGGGTCGGAGGACCACTGGTGCTATGTGTGGAGCAACAACAACTCCATCATCAACAATAGACTACGAGTGGCGTTAAAGGACTTATTGAGAGAGCTGAAGAGCTCGCTCAATGAAAAGCACAAGAGCTTGTCGCGTATCTTGCACGACAACAAGTTATGGAACAAAGTCCCCGTTCAGAAGTTTTTGGACGGTGCTGACGACCAAAACTACATCTCCAACGAGAACTCGAGCTATGCCGCCTTCCACGCCCATCATTCGCGGGTCAACAATGCGCTCTTTGCCCCGCAAAACACCAAGAAGTTGCTCAAGCTCTCAGACGACGCCATTTTCGACCTTATCAAGCGAGGAATCGATATTTCGGATTCGCCGGCCGCGCAGCATGACGAAGAGAAGCAGTTCCAAAACGGCCAGATCATCGTGACGTGCGATCCAACGGGCCTCATTCGGGTGTATCGCCAGGACTCGGCCTACTATATCCGCAAAAACTTGATTGAGTTGAAGAAGATGTATACCAGGCAGCTTGCCAACCTGCGCAGCAACTCGGTCAATCTGAACATCCACAACCTCAAGATCGACTTGGCTTCGCTCAACAGCAAAATCATCAAGACCAGAAGCTTGAGTCCAGCCAACGACACGCCTTCTCTCCGATCGCAATTCCACCACCGGCTCAAGTCGGGGCAGCGCAACAGCATCTCCTCGTTAAAGCGCAACAGCAGCTCCAATCCCTTGCAGGCATCTGCCAACCTGCAAAACAAGTCTCTGCCGATGGCCGAAAGAAGCTCATACTTTGGCGCCGCGTCCCGAAGACCCGAGGCATTCATCCATAGTACAGACTCGTCTGATGCTGAGTACTCGCTCAACGAGAACGCGTCGCCGCCTCGGCTAATCGAGACCCGAGGCAGGAACCGCAGGGGATCCTCCTTGGCCGACAGCGACTACCCAAACTCGATCCTTTCGCCGTTGGTGGGCACGCACTTTGCAATGAAGTCGGTGGATTCTTTGCACTCGCGAGTATAGGGCACATGGGCACAGATCCTTGTCATGAACGAAGGTCTGAATGGTACTCACGCCAGGCTACACAAGGGCATCAGACGATATTAAACAAGGGCAACAATGTTAGACATGGCATCAGACGATATTAGACATGGCATCAGAGGATATTGGGCATGGCATCAGACGATATTAGACAATGGCCACTAGACAGTGAAATCCGACAATGTTCAATTAATCAGCGCCGCTCACCATTCCGTCATTAACGTTCACACCATGACACGCAAACATTCAAAGACTCATTACGACATCACACATATTCTCATTCGGACAATCTACCAGAGGCATTTAGCTGTCTCTCTCCAGAGCCAGTCCGGGGTCCGCGTGGTTGACGTTCTGCCTCACTATCTGCTGGTATAATGGCCCAAGAGCGTTGCAGTTCAACTCCATTCTGCTCGTGGCTTCGTCGCCCAAGGCTCCCGTCCGCTGCAACGAAAACAATTTCACTGAATACACGCATAGTTCCTTCTCGGAGTCCCAGCTGCCATCCCTCTCATCCCTCTCACCTTCGTCACCCTCAAACACAAAGTCCTCGTAGTTGACGTCCTCGCCCGAGCCTCGCTCGAGAGCATGGCCAAGCTTGTGGGCGAGCCGGGCCTCTTCAATAAAGTACACATCCATCAAGGCGCCTTGCAAGGCCGCGTCTATGGGCCCCGAAACGAAGGCCCTGAGAGGCGTGTCGCCGAACAACACGTCGAAGTTTTTGAAGGAGTTGTTGGCGGAGAATTTGGCGTAGAAGACTCGCAACGACGCCAAGATGTCGATGAAAACAGTGGCCAGCCTCAGCTTCAAGCGCACGAGCTTCCTTAGCAACAGCCTCATGCGGGCATTGGAGTCCGTGGTGATTTCGTTGAGTTCCTTGACCAGCTCAAACATCTGAATGCTCAAGGTGCAGGCGTGGCTGACCACGTCGGAGTAGTCGCCCAAAATCAACGCGATGTCAATGCCGGAGCTGTCGTTGCTGGCAAACGAGAGGTCTTCGAGCTTCCTGGACAAGGTGGCCAGAAGAAACTCAAACACCGCAGCCCATGAGTCGGCCACGTGGTCCACCACCACCGAGAGGGACGTGGGCCACACCTGCACCCACGCACGGAAGTCTGCCTTGGAGAGCAACTTGACCACCAACACTTCCAAGAGAATCTTGGCCGAGCCCAAGACCGGCTCCGACACAAAGCGGAGAATGCTGGTGAAGCCGGCGATCTGGTTGAGTTTTGCAAGCGGCCCCTTGACGTTGAGGAGCCGATTGAGCACCACCTTCTGGTCCGCCGGCAACATGCGATTCTCGTCGCTGTCGTTGGTGTCCTCGATTGGCTCGGACAGAAGCAAGTCGTCCGTGGCCTCGGCCACGAGCGAGAGAATCATGTCCTCGATTTTGGTGCTAACTTGTGCAGTCAAGATCTTGTCGTCCCGCAACAGCTGGGGATTGCCCGAATGGTCGCCGTCGAAGCCGCGGAGAAGCGTTCGGAGGTATTGGTCGAAGGCCTCGCCGAGTTCCGCCGGGCCGGGGTCCAGGTCCGCGTAGTACCGCAACACCCTCTCGTGCACCAGGTTGTAGTCGTTGATGCTGGACACGCTGGTGTAGAGCCTGGCGATATGGCCCGGGATGGTCACGAGCACCGAGTTCCAGAGCGCCAAGAAGACCGCGTACACGCGGGCGTTGCAGCTCAGAAACTGCTCCACGCGAGAAAAGTACGTGACAAGCTTGGGCACCGCGTAGTTGAAGTCGTCGGCGGTGGATGCTGCCTTCTTCTCCACGGTGAGAATGCTCAAGACGGCGCCCGCGACCATACTCAAGGCGACGTGCTTGAGTCCTGGCAGCACCAACTCCAAGCGGGCCCTGAGCTCCTCCGCTATAAGAGGCGATGGCGAGGCGGACGCATCTGTGGGCTGGAAATCAGCGGACGACACGTCGCACAAGGTGAAGAGGAGAAGCGACTCCCACGAGTTTTGGTATGCAGGGAAGGTGTAGATGGTGGCAAACAAGCGGCTGACCATGACCTGGCACGGCACTTGCGAGTCGTGCTCCATCACGTCCGGCCGCTTCACCTGCACGTAGTGGGCGTGGGAGCTTTCTAGAACCTCCGCCAAGACCTTGAAATGAAGGCTTTTCAGCACGCTCAAGCTTTCGGGTCCATCGCCAAACATCAGGCACTCGTGCGACGCTAGGAACAGCCCAAACCTCTCCATTTCCTGCAGGCTTCTTCCCAGCGCCACGGCCACAATCAACTTGCATATCTCCAGCTGCGGCTTGGTGCTGGAGCCTGACACCAAGTTGGCCTCCACGAGATAGAAGGCATACAGACACACCTCGGTGCAGTCTGCGGGGTCCAAGAAGCCAAGCTTGAACAACTCATGGTACACGCCGAAGAGGTGAGTTTTGATGCTGGCCAGATCCTCCACCCAGGCCATGTTGATGAGCTGGTTTTTGAAGCGTTCGGTGAACTGCCGGAACCCCGAGCCCATGGTGTCTCTTCGCAGCGTGGTGCTTTTGTAGAGCTTGTGAAGCAGCTTGATCACCTCTTCCTTCACATGGTCGGATGGGTCGGAGAGAAGCCATCCGAGGTAGCGTAAGTACTCTGGCTGCAAAAAGTGCTCGCCGTATAACGCCATCCAATCGGCCAAGTACCGTGCACACTCCAGGCGCATGGCCGCATCCACGTCGCGGTACCGGTGGACAAACATGGCCAGGAAGATGTCCGAAAGGTACTCCAAAAGCGTGTCCTTTTGATGCGCAAACGTCTGGATGGTTTTGTTGATGGTGTCGATTTGCCGGTGGAGCGTCCGGGCGGTTTTCTTGGTTTGCCGGGCTCGCGTGGTCCCATGCAACCGCCTCTGCTTCTCCAACGCTACAGAGGCCGTGGCCACGAGTTCGCATAGTACCGACTGCATGGAAAGGAGGATGGTGGTGGAGACGTAGCGCAACGGCCGCACGTCACACGACGAGAGCGCACTCAACCACGCCAAGAGCGACTCCATCATGGGCGACGCCAACGACGAGTCGCCCAGCTCGCGCTTATACAAGGCGCCGTTTTCGTGGCCCACGCGTACGATCTGGTCGAAGAACTCCAACACATTGCGGCGGAAGAACTTGATCTCCTTGTTGGTGGACACGAACGGGTACTCATGGTACTTCTGCTTCTTGAACATGAGCGACACTTCGGTCACTGTGGCCGCGGCGGAATCGTCGTTGAGCATGTCGTGGTTCTGCGTGACCGTGGTGCACCCGCAACACCTGAGGATGAAATTGAATAAGCGTGTGATGGCGTTGCACGAGCCATGGCTGACGTCTTGCAAATAGGATTGTACCCATTGTAGTGCTAGGTCGGCCACAGCCACGTCTCTGGAGGAAAGGGCGAGGAAGAGGGGGTTCTCGTCCAGCAGGGCATGATTGGCATGATTGGCTGGATTAGCTGGATTGGCTGGATTAGCTGAATTGGCTGGGTTAGCTGAATTGGCTGGATTAGCTGAATTGGCTGGATTGGTCTGATTCCCCTGTCCCTGCTTTTGGTGGGCCTGCTTGGATTGGCCCGGGCGGGTGGTGCTTGGATTGGCCCTGCTTGCCTTGGAAGGCCTTGCGGCCACCGGCAGCTCAGGCTCGTAGTCGGTATCGCTGGAGGCACTTTCAAGGGTGGAGTCCAGGTCCTCAACAATGGGCAAGGCTCTTTTCCGCGTGGCTCGAGTGCCTACCATGGCCATGAAGAGATGGAGGTTGTTGTGAGACGCGTGGTGCGACTTACGCGACGAGGTCCCGTGCAAGTGACCCGTGGCTGCACCAGTACCTTCTGGGGCGTTTTAGCTCACCCGTGGCTTCCTAGTAAACCAATACCACCAATGGCATCAATGACCACACTCGCTGCCATCAGCATCTCTTGGATACCCGGCCGAACCTTGGCCCAGACGCACACCCGTGCACCGCGGCCTCTCCCGCGCCCCCAAGACGTGCAGTGCCGAGCCTTGGCACACACATCCACCATTCTTTTATCCTAAACATGCCCGATGGATTCCGGTAGGTGCTTCAGACGAAATGATAGAGACCGACTGACCCGCAGAACGGGCTGACCTCAGAACCCGCTTCGCTCCGCTCTTTTGTTTGGGGCGTGAAGCCAAGTGTCGTCCTTTAATCAAGGGGCTTACCGCCAAGGCCCCCCAATTGCAACGGTTCAGGGATCAGCAAATTTGACTCACTGATAATGGGTGAATGTTGAATGGTGAACTGTGAATGTTGAATGGTGAACGGTGGGACGCGGACTCTGTGGCCTTGGTGCATCCATCCATAGTTGATCTGTCGCCATGTTGTTTTCTGTCAGTTGATGGCAGCGTGACTTGTCGGCCATTATTTTCCTGCGGCGACGCACTTATGCGGTGCGGTCTCTGACTAGTCTTAAGATACCAGCATGAGTGGAATGATCACCCTTTATCGATCCCCAATGGCAAGGCTCGGCACTAGGTATCCGGTTCGCAATCACTTCAATTCTGCAGTCGCTTCAATTCTACAGTCATTTCATTTTTGCAGCCACTTCAATTCTCCAGTCAGTTTTGCAGGCGCTTTTTAATTCTACTTTACAATTTTCCAACCGCACTTATCGGTGTTCCGCTTTTCAAGTTTCCAGGCAAGACTATCCACGGGCCGAAACTATCCCGCATCTCCCTTTGAGCCTAACGCATGGCGTGGCCGGACCAGAGCTGGCTCATGCAGATTCCACCAACCCAACAATGTCTGTCTCGTGAGTCCCGCATATCTGCTCCCTTCCGCGATCCATTTCGGCGATCCCGGCGTCAGGTGGGTTCCTGTCAAGGGCATCCGAACAAGTCCGCCGCGAAGTTCTTCACAACTAAAGGCATGACTTGAAAGAAAACGTCATGAAAAGTAATTGATTCGGCTAATGACAGACCGAAGGGAGGATGGAGTTCAGAAAGGGCAGCGGCTCATCCATGACATCCACCACCGTTGCAAGCACCTCTACCACCGCAGTTTCCCCAGAATCTGCGCCAGAAAAATACTGATCCAAGTCATCCCCGGGTGTAACAGCTGATACCCAAGTCAAACAGCTGAGCGTCGTCGATGATGACACTCTTGTGTTGCAATTTTCGGAAGAAACGCCCCGGTGCCGGGTGGGCGTACTCACACTGGGACTCTGTGTATACCGCTCCACTTGGGGTTTCTGACACGAATTTTATTTATGCTTTGTGAGGCCATAAAGCATGAGTAAAATGGCCGGCTTTCCTAGGGGTAGCGACTAACTGATTGACCAGTGCTCATTAGCCAACACCAAAGCCCGTAGGTGAGATGCGGTGTGCGTACCCAGTGCCCAGTGCACGTGCGGCGTCAAGTGGCTTGCGCCCAACCCAAGTGTCCAATTTTGTCCCATTTTCCATAACATGAGCGAACCAGGCTCCGAACTACCGGCGGGGCTCATTCACAAGATCAAGCATACAGACAAGTGGCTCGGATCTCGAATTGGCTCCCTGGACTCCATGCATTCCCTCACCACGGGACGCCTCCGTTGGGCACCCTTTGGTTTTGCTGCTTCCTCTCTTCGCGCCAAACGAGAAGCGACACAGTGTCATACACAATTGTCTTTTATGCCGCGGCTGGATTGTACCCGTTGACCACCGTAACGGGGTTTTGCATTTGCAAGAGATGGGCCCGAAACATTCCTAGCCGCCATTTCAATCTCTTTGCAGCCCAATTACATCCAGACAAGTCTGCCAGAACGGGACTTGAGGTTATGAAAGCTTCTCGAAGACCATTAGTTCGCTGAGATAGAAAGCAACATTGCGCAAGGTTTGACAGGCATTGTGGTATCCACATCGGGTGATTCTCTCATGCTTAGATGTCAGAGCCAAAGATGCTGTGACTTGGTAGTCACAAAAGGCGGTCAATAAGATGTGCGAGTCTCTCAGTGGCGTCTCAAGTGGCTAGTGTTTTGCAAAAAATTTGGGGAACCTATCGAACCTATCGGGCAAGCCTTGCTCCGAAGCAGCCTGGAAGTAGCCACGATATGCTGCAACTGGTCACATCCGGTATCCTCCAAGGACAAAAGCAGGACTCTATGCGGGTCCAGGTTCGCCTTGTTTAACCGACCATTTCACATAGAGGGAAGCATGACATCGGGAAGCTTCGAATCAATCCTGAAATGGCAGCAGGGTGGATCCGTTGGAAGGCCATGTGTTAAGCGCAGGAAAGGGAGCCTCGGGACGAGCGTTTACCCCCAGCAGCTACTGCACCTTGGGAGCCCGGGGACGCGCGGGCGTGCGCCAACCAAGCTGGCGCGAAAAAACAAGCCAACAACACTCGGCCCTAGCCCTCACCATGTCTACCCCTTCAGAAAGTGACGCCAAGCCCGACACTCCCCTGTATGATGTGAGTACAAAGCAGGAGGCCAAGGACGAAAATGAGGCAAACATTGGCGACCAGTTAGGTGGGCAGTCAAGTGGACATTCAGGCCAGCAGCCCGGCGATATACCCGACGACAAAACAGACAAGGAGGACAAGGAGGCCGAGCCCGTGGACCTAGAACAATTGCGGGCCAACTTCCAGGAAAAGGCCAAGACTTACTTGATCGAGCAATCGAGGCACGTGGTGATTCCGTCCTTCTCCAAATGGTTCGACATGAACTCCATCCATAGCATCGAGAAAAAGCTGTTTCCGGACTTCTTTCCCCGCAAGTCGCTGGACGAGGCGCCAGTGTCGGTATACAAGACCGCCGAGACTTACCAAAACATGCGGGACTTCATGATCAACACTTATAGAATTAACCCGATCGAATACTTGACCGTGACCGCGGTGCGGCGCAACTTGGCGGGCGACGTGGCCTCTATAATCCGGGTGCACCGCTTTTTGGAGAAGTGGGGCTTGATCAACTACCAGATTGACCCCAGGACAAAGCCCTCCTTGGTCGGGCCCCAGTACACCGGCCATTTCCAAGTCACCTTGGACACTCCGAAGGGCTTGGTGCCTTTTGTGCCCGAGGGACTTGCCACCAAAAACGATGGCAGTGCAGAACTAGCCCCACAAAATGGCCATTTGGGCGGTGCTCCGACGCCTCAAGACACGCCCAAAAACGAAGATATCGCCATACCCATCAATATGGAGATCACGCGAAACATCTTCGACGACGCAAAGGGCTCCAATAGCGCACCCTCCGTGACATACACGTGCAACGAGACATCCAACGACATCTCCGATGTGCGGTACCACAACTTGAAGAGCAAGGCCGCGGCCGGCGGCAGTCTCGGGCCGCAGGTGATCAGCAAAGAATGCTATGAGCAAGGCCTCTTCCCGCTGAATTTCTCGGCCTCCGACTTTGTCAAGTTGAACAAGCAGAGTCTGCAGAGTGAATGGTCCCTGCAAGAGATATTGCTCCTCTTGGAAGGCGTGGAGATGTACGCTAGCGCAGAAAAGAATCCCCAGTCTTTGTATGTCAACAACAACGATCAGTGGGACAAAATCAGCGAGCATGTGGCCTCCAAGAAAAAAGACGAGTGCTTGGTCAAGTTCTTGCAGCTTCCAATTGAAGACAAGTACTTGCAAAAGTTGATCAAGCAAGAAAAAAAGGAGGTGGCGCAAGAAGGGGTCAACAAGGAGGAGATTGTACAGGAGGTGGTGAAGAAGCTCATTGATACCGCGCAGGGCAAGGCCCTCGTGCAGCAAAACAGTGTCCAGAACTTAGAGGAGAGCGTGATTGACCAGAAGAACTTGATCAACCAGATCATCGAGTTAACTTTGGAGAAGTTCGAGATCAAGTCCAATTACCTCAGCCATCTAGAAGCGGACTTGGTCAAGACCGAGAACTTGTTGAACTTGCAGAGGAAGCAGGTGCTTGTGGAGAGATGGCTCAATTTCGAGAAGATCCATCGCTTCAAGGAGCACAACCAACACCCCGAGTTGGCGGCGCTCTTGGACGACTTGTTGACGCCCATTAGCATCAGCGAGATCAACCTGAACGTCAATAAGATCAACTTAAACGACGCGGCCGCGGCGTCAGCTCAAAATGCCCAAGAGCACGAGGATGCGGGGTTGCCCGTGAGCGTGGCCGAGCCCAAGTCGTATAAGTTTTGGTCTGCGTGAATCGAATTGTATATTAATTTTTAGTCAAGAAGAAACTTCGGGGTGTAGAGGGCAGATCCTCCGGGTCACGTGACGCCGCACATTTGCAGCAGTACACCAGGGCGCCGCCGCGAGATGCACCCCCGTGCATCCGCAGGGTGGAGTACTTGCCGCCAGTTCGCCACGCCACGTCCCTAACCACACGAGCCGAGCCAAGCACGGCAGCCACCAAGAGCTAAAGGCCGCAAGCGCACTCCAGGGTACTGAAGAGGCCGAATTAGGAAATACGAGGCCACCACTAACGAGCCACGACGCTATAAGCAGGCCAAGAGCGCCAAGGAGGAAAGCGGAGGTCCACCAAGGCTCGAGCCAGAGTCGTGTCTGGGTTTAAAACCAAGAGCTACATAAAGGATCAGGGTCAAAGTCCGGCAACGAAACGGAGTCGGACAAAGTCTTAAAAAGGAGAAGGCTCACAGAGGGAGTTCCAAGATTTCGAGCAAAGCGTCAGGGTTCTATTCAGCAGACCAGACCCGACCAAATCCAGCCAGACAGAAAGGTTCCTAGACATTTCAAGGAGCAGGCGAAAAACACATAAGGAAAGATCCAAATTCAAGGCCAGAGCCTGTATCTGCAGGCCACTTTGAAGCCCAAATCTACCAATCTCAACCCATTTGAGGTCTTGAAGATTGAGAAGCCAGCTTTTGCAGACATAAGTCAAGCTCATACGTACCTTGAACTAGAGACTAGTGGCGTCGTTCCAGCCGACTCAAAGACAGTCTCAAGCGGCGAAGAATAAGGCGGAACCCGCTGAGGCCTTTTTTGATTACGTGATTGCAGATCAATCCCGAATTCATTTACTCCAGAATCCATTTAATCCAGTCCATTCAATCCAGTCCATTCAATCCAGTCCATTCAATCCAGTCCATTCAATCCAGTCCATTCAATCCAGTCCATTCAATCCAGTCCATTCAATCCAGTCCATTCAATCCAGTCCATTCAATCCAGTCCATTCAATCCAGTCCATTCAATCCAGTCCATTCAATCCAGTCCATTCAATCCAGTCCATTCAATCCAGTCCATTCAATCCAGTCCATTCAATCCAGTCCATTCAATCCAGTCCATTCAATCCAGTCCATTCAATCCAGTCCATTCAATCCAGTCCATTCAATCCAGTCCATTCAATCCAGTCCATTCAATCCAGTCCATTCAATCCAGTCCATTCAATCCAGTCCATTCAATCCAGTCCATTCAATCCAGTCCATTCAATCCAGTCCATTCAATCCAGTCCATTCAATCCAGTCCATTCAATCCAGTCCATTCAATCCAGTCCATTCAATCCAGTCCATTCAATCCAGTCCATTCAATCCAGTCCATTCAATCCAGTCCATTCAATCCAGTCCATTCAATCCAGTCCATTCAATCCAGTCCATTCAATCCAGTCCATTCAATCCAGTCCATTCAATCCAGTCCATTCAATCCAGTCCATTCAATCCAGTCCATTCAATCCAGTCCATTCAATCCAGTCCATTCAATCCAGTCCATTCAATCCAGTCCATTCAATCCAGTCCATTCAATCCAGTCCATTCAATCCAGTCCATTCAATCCAGTCCATTCAATCCAGTCCATTCAATCCAGTCCATTTAATCATTTAATCCAGTCCATTTAATCATTTAATCCAGTCCATTTAATCCAGTTAATCTAGATCAACCTAGAAATTCCTGCTTCACCCAGCAGCCCGTCCACCATGATAGCACTACGACGCTGGGCCAGGCACTACAGCCAGCCCGTGCAGAGACTCAACAAGCACCCAAGCGTGGCCGAACCGTTTGCTTATCCGCAGGCGTCGCCGCAGGCCAACGACGACATCATCGTGGCCATGAGCTCCGGCGTGGACTCCTCGGTGGCCGCCGCGTTGTACGCGTCCAAATACAAGAACGTCCGGGGGATCTACATGGCCAACTGGTCGCAGACCGCCAAGTGCACCGAGGCCGAGTGGAACGATGTGCAGAAGGTGTGCCTGCACTTGAAGATCCCGTGTGAGCGGGTCAACTTCGAAAAGGAGTACTGGAGCGACGTGTTCATGCCCATGATCGACATGTACGAGCGGGGGTTGACGCCCAACCCGGACTTGGGCTGCAACAGGTACATCAAGTTCGGCACCATGGTGGAGCACTTGGCGCGGCGCCAGCGCGAGCGCCACAACAGGTGGTGGCTCGTCACGGGCCACTACAGCCGCGTGTGCCACGAGCCGCCGCGGGTGGCGCGCTTGCTCAAGGCGTACGACGCCAACAAGGACCAGTCGTACTACTTGGCCAGCATCCGGGCGTCGGTGTTGGAGAAGGTGCTCATGCCGTTGGGCCACTACACCAAGCCGCAGGTGCGGCACATGGCGCGCGCGTTCGGGCTCCACACCGCGGTCAAGCCCGACTCCGTGGGGCTCTGCTTTGTTAGCCCGGACCACACCAAGTTCCGCCACTTTTTGGACGAGTACATTCCGCCGAACCCGGGCAACATCATCACGGCCGACGGGCACGTGTGGGGCCGGCACCGCGGCCTATGGCATGCCACCATCGGGCAGAAGCTGGGCATCTCGATGCCGCAGGGCGACGCGCGCTACAAGGGCACGTGGTTTGTGGCGGAGAAGCGTGTGCCCACCAACGAGTTGGTGATTGTGCGGGGCCGCGACCACCCTGCGTTGTTCCACCAAAACGTGGTTGCCGAGCAGTGGGCCTTCTTTGGGCAGCAGGATGTGCTGCTGATGACGGCACTCTGCATGCAATACCGCTCGCTACAGGCGCCTATTGCCGTGGAGTCCTTTTCCGTGGATGCCCCTGGGATTGTGCTGATGCGTCTTCGAGAGAAGCACCGGGCCATGGCGCCTGGCCAGAACATCGTGCTCTACAACGGACTCGAGGTGGTGGGCTCGGGGGTCATCGGCCACATCTTCTAGCGGCGTTTAATGTATATAGAATAAGACGTGATAACAAGACATGATAACATGACAAGACATGATAACATGACAAGACATGATAACATGACAAGACATGATAACATGACAAGACATGATAACAAGATGACAAAACATGATAACAAGATGACAAGACATGACAAGACATGACAAGACATGACAAGACATGACAAGACATGACAACAAGACACGATAAGACAAACCGCGGTGGTCTATTCGAACAGATCACAAAGTGACCGTCGAAGGCAAGATGAAGTGAATAACGAAGTGAATGCGCCTCGGCCTGGCAATGACCGGTCTGCAGGCTGTGGATGGATCCCGACTAGACGGTACGCTCGGCGGAAATGTCTGATCGCCTAGAACGCCGAGATCGTTGGGTAGAAAGGCTTAGTGTTCGTATTGGGCGCCTTGTCGTCAGCCTGACCGGGCTCAGCGGGCCGCGGCTGGGCCATGGAGCGTCTCTTCAATTCAAGAATGATGTATTCATGGACCATCTCAATCAACTCCTGGTGATGCTGTACTGCCTGCACGTCAAAAGCCTTCTCGGTGATGGTGAGATTTGCTAAGGCTTCCAAGTCCTTTTCTGTTGCGTGGCCATGGGAGCCCTTTTGCCCGAGGTCTTGCTTGCCGCCTTGCTTGCCGACTTTTCCGCGGCTCGCTAGGTCGCCTTCATCATGTTTTGAGTCATTATCGTCCTTCTGGTCTTGGTTAGTTTCACTTGACTGCGCGTCTGGCAACTGACCAGACCTTTGCGTATTGCTGATGCCTCCAAAGTCCACAGACACTGGCACATTGTTCTGGAACATGTCATACTCCTTCTTCACCTGCGGATACATATGACCAGGTCCCGAGTGATGGTTGTTGACAAAGATCTCGCTCGTATGGTTGGCCTTGGGCTGGAGCTGCGAGAGAGTTGGGTAGTATGGCTGGTGGTTGGGGGCCTGTTGTGGGGCTTGGCTTGCCGTCTGGGTAGGCTGGACGGGGCTTCCCAGGGAACCATTCAAATTCTGATATTGCATGTAGATGGACGATGACAAATTGTTAAAGAACTTCTCGGCTTCGTAAAGACTGGTCTGACTCATCGAGGACATGAACATTTGGTTCTGGTTGGCGTATTGCGGCTGTGGCGTGCCCAGGGGCTGAGCAAAGTTGAAGGGCACTGCGCTGGTCGGCTGAGAATTGAGGCTGGCGTCTTCAAACGCATTGAGCCGGTTGTACATGTCCATGTTGTACGTTGGCTCCACGCGGGCCTTTTTAACGGTGTCGTTTAGGCCATAGAAGTTGAAGTCGTTGAGGATGTTGATGATCGGCACGTTGTACTGGGGCAAGGCATTGTCCATGGGCCTCTTTCTGTTTTCAAGAAGCTCCGGCTCGCAGGACGCTGCGTGACCACCCTTTTCAAGTTTGCGTTGCGCCTTCTTGAGGCTCTTCTGGTGTAATTCCTCGTGTACTCTAGAGTGCTTCTTCAAGTCCTGAGGCCGCTTGAAGCTCTTTGGGCATAAATTGCACAGGTACGGTTTCAACGGCACATGCACCCGCAAGTGAGATGTGATATGGTCTCTTTTGATAGTCAGTACCCCACAGTTGTCCCAGCGGCACGTCAAGGACAAGTTCTTGGACGACTTGCGGCCCACATGATCGTAGCACAAATGGTCATACATGCGCTCAGCCACCTCAAAGACCATGAAGCAGTCAGCCCACCTGCAAGTGAAAGGGCCCTTCAAGTCGGCGTCGCGCACTTTATGGTAGGTTTTCTTGGGTTTCTTGGGTGCTTCTGTTGCTTCCGACAAGTTGCCGAGCTCAGGCTTCTCGGACTTCACAGACACAGGTAAAAAAGAGGGGTTGGCGAAGTGGGAGTTTTCATGGTCCAAGTATTGGCCCGCGTGGAAGGTCTTGATATCATTGCCTTCAAAGGGCGAGTTTGCCGAGGACTGGGATGAAAACGACGCCTGAGGCGAGCCGTTCGACGATAGTTCAGGCGAGTTGGACACCACGTCGGAAAGAGCGTCCAAATCAAACCCGAGGTCGCCCTCGATGTTTTTGTCGGAGGTGGCGTTTAAATACGACACGGGATGTAAATTGTAGTTCATGGTGAGGGCGCTGCAAAGGGCGGGTCAGGGACGTGAGTGGGAGGTTAGGAACAGGGGCCAGAGTTCAGCAAGTTGGGGTGGCGGGTATTGTAGCGATCCAAATAGCGGAAGGGGAAACAACAGCGGATATGTGGGCAACCAGTTGTGAAGATGAGGAAAGGGGCGGGTAGAAAAGAAGGGGTTAGATATAGGACGCAAGACGCCGATGCCAAGAAGAATTGTGACCGCCAAGCAAACTGCACATTGCCCGCGCGCACCCCAATTCCTTCCCGTATATGCAGGCTGCGATCTATTAAAGTGCGCACAGCCCCAGCATGGGCGCACGGCGCCCTGCATCAATGGACTTGGCCAGTCCCGCGGCTAGTATGCAGAGCCGGTCCTCTATTCGGGTATACAGGCGAGGTGGGTAGCCGTTTGAGTGCATATAATATGCAGTACGCATCCTCCGTGAATGTACCGAGGGTTTAGCGGCAGCGCCCGCTAGGCTTTTGCGCCAACGTGTATGTACGTAGATCTAGCGGATCTGGCATATAGTCGCAAACCTTGTGTTCGAGGCTGTGGGGGGATAGTTGTAGGAAGGCGCCGGCTAGCAGCTGGAGTTGGTTCGGTCGCGCCGGTGAGTGTAGTTTGGCTAGTTCAGTTTAGGCGGTCACCGGTCAGGCGGTCACCGGTCAGGCGGTCCGGGGGTCAGGGCTTCACTGGCCGCGACATTAAACAGGGTCCTGTGGTCGGTCACCTGATCGGGAAATCTCGACTGGACACTTGTTCGGGACATATCGGGACATATCGGGACATTTGGTCGGAACAGTCAGACCAGTAGCGCGGTTCTGTGTGGAGGCGCACGGTGTGCGCATTCCGGTCGCATCTCCTGATGACATGGCATGGCGCATACTAACAAAAGACTCGTACATTAAAACGCTATGTGCTTACTGGAAGTGCGGGGTCGGAAAACAAGACCGCCGGGGGCGGTCACGTGGCGCTACGTTTTCCCGGATCAATGCAAGGCACATGCCGCGTAAACCATCATGCATGCCAGCCGGATTTCTCTAATCCCACACCACGCGTGGGCGGCGGGGAAGGCATCTAACTGAGCCCCCAAGAGGCTTCTAGAATGCAGCCCAGGGCTCCCTCATGCATGCAGCGCTGTCATCAGTCTCGCGATTGCACCGGGCCAGTCACGCATGATTTTCTCGCCTCTTTGCTACCTACCATACACTCCATGCGTCGCCTCGGTACGGTAGTGGCGCAACCTTCGTACACCGGGCACGTGACACCCGGACATCCGGCGCACCCTCACAAGAGACATGGTATGCTATTACAGCATCATCCCGCCCCTGATTCCACGGCCCAGTTACACCCCTGCCCACACACACCCCTGCCCACACACACCCCTGCCCACACACACCCCTGCCCAGTTACACCTCTGCCCAACTAAAGCCTACGTATGCATCCTCGCACCACCACAAGCGCAACAAGGACTCAGGTCCAGGAGGACGACGTCAGGGTCTTGCATCTAAGGCCGTCGGCACCAGACTCCCGCCAGCAACCAACTCTCAACAGGCCTCAGCCGTCGCCGCGGGTCCGTTGGACGGATGACGTGGTGGACAACGAAGATATGGGCAAAAAGAAATCCAAGATCTGCTGTATTTTCCATCCGCAGCGGGAGTTTGGCGAGAGCTCGGACGAGTCGCTGGGAAGCTCTTCCGATTGCAGCTCCGACGACTCAGACACGGACTCCAAGCGTGCCAAGCCGTGCTGCAAACACAACCACCCGCTGGGCAAGCAACCCAAGAAGTCACTGCCGAATGCCTACGAGAAGCAGCCGCATTACAAGAACCAAAGCGTTGCTCCACCGCGGTAAACCCGGATACTTGGTGACATGGAATGGAGAAAGTATGTTTCCAGAGTTTCTCCCAGTCCAGCCCCCCTCCCCCCCCAAACTAGACTCCCCGAGCTTCCGCGAGCTTCCCTCCCAGACTAGAACCCCAGACTAGAACCCCAGACTACACTCCCCGAGCTTCCCTCCCAGACTAGAACCCCAGACTAGACTCCCCGAGCTTCCCCCGAGCTTCCCCCGAGCTTCCTCCGAGCTTCCCCCGAGCTTTCATCCCGTGACTATCCCTCTAACTTTCTTTGTCACCGAGGACGCTTGAGGTTAGGTAACTGCATGTCGGGCCATGCAATGATGGCATTAGCGATTTCAGATGGTTACATTACAGAATGACAGTGACGTGATGGATTTGAATTGCGGGCGCATACTTGATGGGTATATCCATGGCGGTTAATGGCTTGACATTCGATGGCGGTTCACGGCTTGACATTCGATACTGGCTTACTACTTAATTCACATTTACTGATGGCTGACGGGATGAAGCCAATCAAGAATGCTCCCAAACTACCTAAGCCTACATCCGCATAGAACATACGGAAATACAAGTCACTAGCGGTCATATATGAAAAGGGTATGATATGAAAAACGAGTGGTCAAAAGACCACCATGTGTAGAGCGGGCCCAGTAGCGGGATAAGAGATGCCACAGGGAATATGTAATGCAAGGCTTTTGGAGTTACTCCGGGTTGGCAACGTGAAGAGCCCGGTCCTGGTAGGCGTTGGAGTAGTCCTCGTCGTCATTGAGAGAGACCTTGGACTTGTTGTGCTCGCTAGGCACATCCAAGGCCGGATCCATCACGTTGTCAAACTCCATGATGGAAAACATCATGGGCCCGCCCTGCGCAGGCTCGTTGCGAGGGTTGAGTCGCTTCTTGGAAAGCGACCGGCCCATGGGCGTGGCCGCCGCAGCCCCCGACGCGGCCGCCGGGTTGAAGATGGAGAGAATGGACTTGCTGGAGCTGTTCCGCTTGATGTGGGGCGACATGGGCGACGAGGACGAGCGGCTGACGGCGCCCGCGGCCCCGTTCTTCTCGTTGGTGAAGAGCGACTCGTCCGAAGAGCTTTGCATCTCTTGGTCGTACTGGTGGCGGGAACGGCCCGCCCCAAAGCAACAGCAGTAGAAAAGCGTGCCCAAGGCCGCCACCGCCACCACGCCCACGGCCGTGAAGGTGCCGGCGACCTTTCCTTTGGAGTCGAAGAACGTTTGCTTTTCCTTGGCCTCGTGCAGCGGCGTGGCCGAGGCCGGCGAGGTTTCCGTGATGTACCTGGTCAGGACGCTGGCGGTGGTGGAGCCGTCCACGGTTATGATGGACACGACGGTCGTGGCGGACACTCGGGTGGATGTGGGCCGCGTCAGACTGGTGTTTGGAGTCAGAGAAGGTCTCGCCTGCGAGTCGCTTTCTGCAGCGGTGGGGTCTGTGGTCAGTTGTTGGCTCTGGGAGGAAGTGCTCGAGGTGTCGGAGGTGATGGAGCGCAGGGGCAAGGGCAGGGGCAGGGACTGGGAATGGCTCAGTGACTGGCTCAGTGACTGTGATTGGCTCAGGGACTGCGATGGTGGTTGGGACAGTGGCAGAGACGAGCTCAGTGACTGAAATGCAAGGGACAGCGATGAGGATATAAGAGCCAGGGACGAGGATGGAGGCACCGACAGCGATGCAGGAGCCAGGGACGCCACCGCCAGCGAATCCAGCGAGGTGGCCTGCTGCGACAGCGAGGCCGGTGTAGTGGAGGTCGCCAGTGACAGCACCGTGGAAGGATTCCCAAGGATCACGTACCCAAACACACCGCTGCCTCCGCAATTCTCCTGCTGGCTGTAGCCCGGGCAGCCAGTGTTGCACCGGCCCATGGACACAGTGTCTGCTGGCACGGAGTTGGAGCAATAACACAAGTACCCCTGGGTGATGGCTGCCGAGTAGCCGCCGGCCCTGCAGTGGTCAGAGCAGAGCCCGTTGGACATGTAAGTGTTGTAAATAGACGACGAGCCCAAGTTGACCAGAGAGCATAAGTCAAGGGCCAAGGCGGATGCCTCGAACATCAACAGCAAGCCAACAAGCACATGGGTCCAAGAAAACATCATGGGAGCAGCCACGGGAAATCAGGAGCTGGAAGCAGTAGCCAGTAAAAAGGAGGGCGTGGGGGGTGGGGGGAGCGGGAAACGGTGGGCCAGAGTCAGGGAGAACCAGAGGAAACGGGAGTGCGTATTAGCAGTTTCATGCGTAGCTCTGGCAGATGGGCGGTAGGGCGTGAGGGGGTGGCGGGGGTTGGAGGGTAGTGGGGACAGTGGTGGGGGGCGTGGATGATGGGGGACAGTGGTGGGGGATAATGGTAATGGCCGCAAGGGCGTATGGGACAGACGGAGGCAAAGAGTAAGGAGGAGAAGAAGCAGGCCCTTAAATATGTGCTTTGCAGGCGGNGACGGAGGCAAAGAGTAAGGAGGAGAAGAAGCAGGCCCTTAAATATGTGCTTTGCAGGCGGTGATAGGTTGGTATTTCTGCATATAGCCGGTGTTCTAAAAACAGCCCAGGGCACTTGCTACGAGGGCCGTGCTGGGGTGCATTGTCGGATGTTATTTACCTCCATTACCTTATCGAGCAAGAAAAGTGCGTCAGACGCTGCGATTCGCCTGGCGGCGCCGTGTGTGCAGGCTGCGGCGGGGGCTTGGAGCCGGAAGGAGTCGCACCGGTTGCCTGTGTGACAGGAGTGCTGCACGGCCGGGTATTAGTGCGCCAAGGTATTGCGCCGTCCCGCGTAATTCTTAGCCGTCGGCTTGTGTGCCGGTCGGCCCCTCTGTCTGCCGGTCGTTTGTCGGGCACTCTTGTCTGTCGGTTGGGTCAGGCAGTCCAGCAGTCATTCTGGTTCTGCCGGTCATTCTGGTTCTGCCGGCCAGTCTGGCGCCTACTCTGGTACTCTGCCGGTCACTCAAACCCTCAGTCTAGTGGTATGCCTCCCGGTAGGGCCAACAGACTAAAAGTCAGTAGCACGACGTCACCCATTAGGTGGCAGTTGGCCGCAGGGGCGATGCTTGCGGTTGCAGCCGTGCCGACCAATCTCCCGCAGCTCACGTGCGCGCTTCGCGTAGTGCCCGAGAATTTGTATGAGCTCTGGTTCGCGCACGACGGCGCAGCTTGTTTATAAGTGAGGCTCCTGAGCGCTTCTTCGTGACGCCTGTGCAGTCAAAGACGCCCTGCTCTTTTCACGATCATATGGCTGGTGCTTGGCCATGTTTCGGGTCATGATTCTTTGTTGACACGCGACCCGCCCCATTTATCCATGTAATGTGATTATCCCCTTCTGATATCCTTGACTTCCTCAATGCTTTGTTCCGGTGATTTCCCTCACGCCTTGCCTTCCTTATTTGGTTTCCATTCACCTAACTCCCATGATGATGTGTTTTATAGTGGAATTTCCAAAGAAGGTCGCAGCCTGCAATGACAAAGCTCTAGCCGAGGCACCACCGGGGTTCGCTGGCTTGGACGGATTGTTGAACGCACGTTGTTCCTGTCATCCATAGGGGCAATCACAAGTGACATACCCGTTTAGGGAGTCCTGCGCTGGTGCCCGCCTGGATCCATCGTGGCCGAAAACCGTCTGGTCTAGTTATCGGTCATGAAGGCATTGCCTGCTCCTTCTCCTGCCAAGCCAAGCCGTCTTCCAAAGAAATTGGAACGAGAAAGCCTGCTTTCTGTCGTCGTGAACCCCGCGCCATTTGCCAAAGGCTCTAAATTTAACCCTTAAGGTATGGCGTGCCTCGATCTTGGGACAGCAAATCCGTGGACAGGCCGCCCTCAAATTTGACATAGAAGACGGTCAATGACATCAGAATTGATAACGGTAATACCTCAAAATCAATGGCTCAGAACACCTAGCTGACAGATTAGGGGAGTTGACCTGATGCTGATTTTTCAACATGCAAGAGCCTGAATAATGGGCGGTGTTTTCAATCTCTTTGTGACATGTGATTTCTGGTCAAACCCAGTCTCTCGTCAGCACTCGGGAATTTCCTCAAGCGATGGACTTTTCAAAGACCTGCTGCCATTTTCAGCCCGACCCCCTCTTGATCTCATGCTGGCTAGCGCATTTCCAAAGAAATCGCCAAGGTTGAAAACGTTCGTTCAGTCGCTTTCAAAGAAGGCCAGTTCAGAATGTCCCGGGAAATTACTCCTCCGTGGGTACTGTTGTGCTAGTCGCGTCACGTTGGAAGTGCTCGTGATCACTTGATGAAGAAAACTCCTTGAAAACCTGATAAAGTTAAATTTGATGCAGTTCCCGATGCCAATGGGCCGCTTGGTACTCTATGAGACCATCTTCACGAAAGTGTGCATTTCACCATGTGCTATGCTTTCCTTTGCAATGGTGGTGGTACCTTCCGAAATCCAAAAGTCATTGAGTTGAATTCCCTTCATCTCCGCGGATTATCTATGAGATTGCAACATCCAATAACTCTGCCTTGGTCTATGACCCGGTCCACGAGGTTTTGTGACAAGTGGCTTCCTTTCGCTGTTCTTGACAAGAAACGTCCTGATCGAGAAAGCTAGGAATCTTTCTTGCTTACTGAATGAAGTCCTCCAATCAATCATTACCCTTTGGCGACTAATTGACACGTCCCCATCTGTCAATTGTCATTTGTAAGTCGCCATTGGTAGGTCATAAAAAGTGCGTGATTCTCTAATCGTGCTCTTCATTCTTGAATCGTAAATCCTCATCTTCACTCCGCATTCCTCGTTCTTCATTCCTCTTTCCCCATTAGCATTTGGTTTTCCTTTTAGACTGTCAGACCTTCCGCTTCCCACCCCTTGTTCAAACATCTGTCATTACAACCAGCACGGACCTGGGACGGTGCCCTTATAAAGGGCGCCATATAGAGATGGCCCTGACCTGCACATACGCCAAACTTTTGCGCCCATCATTGGCTGTCTGCACACAACTCAGCAGAGCTCCTTGCCGGCACGGGCCAAGCACTCATTTAAATCATGGATGGTGCACCGATTCGAGCGCGAATTCACCTGTCGAAAGTCATGTGACACGGGCCGCTCCACCTCTCGACAAACATTCTGTTCCTAAAGACTCTTTAGAAGCTTGATGCATGTCTCGGCTGAAATGCCACGGTGGTCCAATAAACTAGGTGTTGAAACAAGGGGAATCAAGTCGGAACAAGTGGGACGGCAAATAACCTGACTTCTACAAAGAAGTCTTCTGGGTGCCCTGGTTCATATAGCACACTGATGCGGGACTGGAAACTATCCGGTCTAGATTCTTCACGCCTAGTTGTATAATGCGTGCCATGCATCACTTCGAGCCCTTCTGTCATTCATTGTGGTCTTTCTTGGGCCATTTATGTCATCGAATGGTCCGCTCGTATAGTCAAGGCAACTCGCGGGTCATATGCAGGCTACCAATGATGAGAGCCGAATACTGCGAAGCACCACTATGTGCAGAACAAGGCTGTACAACTTTGATTCGCATCAAGACTAGCAGCATCTGGTGTGGACAACTGTCCAGCGTGTGCAGCGTCTGGTGTGGACAAATGTCCAGCGTGGGTGGGTCCTTGTGACGAAACGTACCATGGATGTAGGCGTAGGTGTCCTCATTGGGACCAGGCATATTTGCATGAGTCTCAGCGGGTGTGGTGTTGGCCACCATCTGGACATAATTGTCTTTGTAGTGAGCAGGGGGCTCTCCTTTTATATCTGGGAGTGCACCGTCACGGCCTGTTTCAGGGGGTGAGATTCTGGCCGCTATATCCTTTTTAGGAAGCTGTTTCCATGGTTGCTAAACGCATGTACAAATGCGCATCATTCTTGGCATCCAACAGCGTATATAAGTACCCCTCCGCACCCTCACTTGTTAGCCCTGCCAGGTATTGCATATCAGGGTGTATGTGGCGAAGAACCAAAATTTGAAGAGTTAGATGATGAAGAAGATGAAGATGTCGATTTAGGTGATAATGTTGGTGTTGATGTTGATGTTGGTGTTGATGTTGGTGTTGATGTTGGTGTTGATGTTGGTGTTGATGTTGGTGTTGATGATGTTGGTGGTGATTTTATTCACTGCTAGGTATACTTTAAACCTAATTGTTTTCTTTCTTGAACAACTGAAAATTTACAATCTTACTTACACAAAATCTGAATCCTTCGACCTTACGTGAGGAACCCTCTAGTACAGCGACCTCAAGTGATTCTTCACAATCCAGTATCGCCATGCAGTATGAAATAAGGATATTTGGTGATAAATTGGGTGCTATGGCGAGATGCTTATTTAAATGTCGCTGAAAGGGTTCAAATTCAGCAGTCGGTCCAGAATGGTTCGTTGGTGTGGCAGTGCAATTCATAGGGCATAATGACCATGCTTCACAAAATGACTGGAGTGACCGAGTGTGCAATGAATTTGGAAAGATTTTGAGTATCAAATTGTTTTGTCTCATTCCAGATTTTCCTCTTCCAAAGTTTTTGAACTTTCCAAAGCTTGCGGTTTAACCAAATATCTCCAATTTACTATATTAATGATTGTTTTACAGGTGACAAATCTTGCTGCTGACTTTACCGAAATTGGGTCCAGAATGAAGTCTAGAAGTCGCACCTAGCTTCCTATTTGGGAAAATCACCCCAGTACCGAGTCCCAATCAACACTCTTTGGTATCGAGTCCAGAAGCTCAACGTTCATTACTAAATCCACTGAAAACTGAAACAAACAACCACACAACCCCCATACTTTACTACCGAGCTGCTTCCTCCTCAATATCGAGTTTTGGTGCTGAACTGGATGCACTTTTCCCAAACTACCGCGGGAGCTACCAAAGTACACACTATACCCTCAAACTCCAATAATAGACTCCAGGGGCTCCCGAATATTCAGATCCGCCAGAGGCAGCGCCCCATGCATGGAAGTAAATTCCTTACTCAAGTGGAGATCGCCTCCGCTAACCGCTACATAAGTGAAATCTCTCATCCGAAAAAGTTTCGTTTACCTAATGGCCACTTGAGCTTTGCAAATTTGTCGGAACACTAATCATTAAAAGACCCAAGAGCAACCAAAAAACCGCCGCGAATGTCTTGAACACTCCCCTTTGAAAAGCGGCCCAGATATCCAATTGGGGGCTCCATTATTCCTCCCCACACCAAGACGCCAGCAGATACAGAGTCCAATGTGCTCAAAGTAATGATGGTAGGTCCTTACCGTCAAAGTGTTTCAAAGCACCCACCCGATGGCCAAAATTTCAGAAGTCCACGGAAGCAGAGGTTTGCCATTTTGGAGAGGCAAAATGAGCTTTGTTGGAGCTTCTCTGCATCAAGAAAAGGCAGCCCCCCATTATTTCTATCCGAAAATGTTGGCGTATGCGACACCATACGATTTAAAGCAAAGTTACCGGATTTATATTGCAATCATGGAAAAATCAATGATGACGCTTTCGATGCCCAATACCTAGAGGGCCGACCACAATAGGGTCAAGAACCCCGTTTTTGTGACCGAGCTCTTAAATGATGAAACAAAAATTGAAGAACGGCGAGAGGCTATCATTACTCGGATAACCAAACCACAGTCAGCGTCTCCAAGTGGACTGGCTCGGGAAGACAATTCTCACCTACTCAAACGATTATACCAGGTCGTTCATATACCAGTCAGCTACGTGGAAGGATTGTGAGGGTTTGGATATTCTCAGGTTGGTGTGATTTTCTCATTCTTCAGGGGAATCATCTTCGGCGCTCGAAGTGCAGGCGGACGGCAAAATCCTTGATCCCATTGCTTTTGGCAAGCACTGGTGCGCCAAAATCTGGATGTTGACCGGACCAGTTGATAAGTTCAAGACGAGTTCAAGACAAGTTGACAAGGTCGAGAATATTTGACAAGGTCAAGAATATTTGACAAGTTCAGGACAATTTGACAAGCTTAAGACACTCCTGCAAGTCTAACAGGTTCATGATTATCTCCAACAGAAACATGGATATCAGCGCTTGCAAGTGCGGGAATAAAACAAGTGCCAGAATGCCGCCGTGCCTGCATTAGACGAAACTGCACCCGCGCCAGGTCAGCCGCTTCCAATTTCCTAATGCGCGCACCTCTCTCTAGCTGCGTCCTTGGTGGGGCTCCAAGGTAGCTTCGATGAGCAACATGCCAATGATAAAGGCACATAGGCAATGCCGAGGGCTGTATGCAGTGATGAAGGCCAGTATGCAAAATACGACCAATATGCTCAAGACCAATATGCTCAAAAGCAACATGCATTGTCAAAGGGCCAATATGCACAATTAAGACCAAATGCTCAAGGCCCAATGTTTGCTTCCTCTACCACCTGCAAGTAGCAGTGTGAGCACATGGCAGCTCAAAGGATGGTTCCAACTCGACTTATTGTGTGTACATCAGCCCAACTCCTGAATCGGTGTTAAGCCCTTCTGCTCGCCAGATAAGCTTTCGCCCAAAGCGGCGGCATTCCGCAGTGCATATGCAGACCGCGAAATTAGCGCACCTTATCTTATCTCTAAAAGACTATAAAGTCGCGCCTTCAAACCCAGATGTGAAAGAGCAAGGATTATCCCGAGAGTCTTCCTTCCGAGCATACTTTGTTTCCACATGACAATTGACTACTCGGCTGTCCCCGGAACCACCCACTTGGTGGACATTGACTCCCAGCACACGGAGATTGTGCGGATTCCCACACCCTCAGATGACCCCAACGACCCGTTGAATTGGACACGTGGGCGCAAAATGGTCCATATGTTCTGCATTGTGTTGTACGTGTTTGCCACTGGAATCCCGGGCTCGTGTATCTACTCCATCATTCCAGATATTGCCTCGGCCCCCGGCGTGCACATGTCGGTTGCAGACATCAATGCCGGCACAGGATACAACTTTCTCTTTTTGGGGCTCGGGTGCTTGATCTTCCAGCCCTTGTCTATCCAGTTTGGCAAGCGCCCGGTGTACTTGTTCTCCACCCTCAGTTGCGCCATGCTCAGCTTGTGGCAGCCATACATCACTACTAACGGCGCGTGGATCGTGGCCAAGATCTTGGCGGGGTGTGTGGTGGCGCCAATCGAGGCGTTGCCGGAGTCCAGTATCTCGGATCTCTTCTTTGAGCACGAGAGAGCCACCTATATGGGAATCTACGCGTGCCTGTTGTTCGGGTCCAACTACATGGCACCCTTGGTGGCGGGCTTCATCGACGAAAACTCTCGCGGGTTGGCCGTGGGCGGCTGGCGCTGGGTCATTTTCTGGGCGTGCATCTTCTGTGCGATCACTTTCGTGGTGTTGTTTCTCTTCATGGAGGAGACCAATTACGAGAGACGTATAAAGGTGCACACCGACGCGGACGGCACCCCGATTGGCGTGATCACTAGCAGAGGAGAAGTCAAGCACCACTTGCAGGGGGATTCTTCGCCCGACACCATGCGCAGCTCAGGTAGCGGCCTGGACGAGAAGAACATCGCCGTGGTGTGCACGTCAGCTGAGGTGCTTCCCGCAGAAAACATGGTTCACTTGAACAACTACGCCACGTTGATAAGTGAGGATAAAGTGCCGGAGTACGCACCGGTCAAGACGTTTTTCCAGCGGCTCTCGGTGACGAGCGGCGTCAAGTCCAAGTTCCTCTTGTGGGAGTACTTCAAAACTCCGTTCTACATGTTGCGGTTCCCCGTGGTGTTGTGGGCCGGATTTCTTTACGGCGCGTCGCTTTTCTGGTACACGGTTTTGAATGCCACCGAGGCGTTGGTGCTAAGCGCCGAGCCTTACAACTTCTCCAGCGCCATGTGTGGCTTGGCGTATTTGTCGCCGTGCATTTTTGCGGTGGTGATCTACTTCTACGCCGGCTGGGTGTCGGACTGGTTGAAGGTGCGGTTTGCCAAAAAGAGAGGTGGCACGTCGCATGCTGAGGACCGGTTGTGGTCGCTCTCGGTGTACGCGGTGCTCGGTCCGTGCTCGCTCATTCTCTGGGGCGTCGGGGCCGCGTACGGAATCCACTGGTTCGGAGTTGTATTCGGACTCGGCTTGATGGCGGGCCTCTGCCTTGTTGGATGCGTGAACTCCGTGACCTATGTGGTTGACAGCTACCACGAGGTGTCGTGCGAGGCGCTAGCCACGGTGATTGTGATCCGCAACACCATGAGTTTCGCCATGAGCTACGGCATTACGCCGTGGTTGGACAACCAGGGCTTGAAGAAGTGCTTTATTGCGGCGGCCTTCATCTGCTTGTTCTGCATCAGCACCTTCTTATTGATGATCAAGACGGGGTACTACTGGCGCGATCGCACCAAGACCGCCTACTGGAGCTTCATCGAGCACCGCCGCCTGTTGGGCATTATTTAGGCGGGCCAATGTGTCTATGAAGACCGAGAGACGATAGAAGAGGATATTTGGGGTTCTTCGGAGCACTTGGTGAACATAATCCAATATACAACGTTATATGCAGGCCCGCCAGGACCACATGGAAGCACGATAAACGTGGCCTCGTGCTTTAGTTTTAATGGTGGGTCTGAGACATGAACGCATGGGTAAACAGATGCTCCAAGGCAGGGAGCCCACTTCACCAATTGCTTGAACCGGGAAAGACCCGTCCATGGCTGCCTGGCCAAGATTGCAAAACGGCGCCCGATCGCAATGGGATGTTCAACGCCAGCGTGGACATACCACTTTTTGTCGGCGTGGACGTACCACGTTTTGTCGGCGTGGACGTACCACGTTTTGTCGGCGTGGCCGTGAACGACTGCTTCCTCTGGTGTGCATCCACACACATGGTCCCTGTTGCTCGGACATGACATGCGGTGAAGCGCAGAGCCATTCGGGAGGGGGCGGCGAGTGGCAGAGGCGGTGGCTCGAGCGGTGGCTCGAGTTCATGGATGGTGGAAGGAGCCCGCAGAGGAGGGCACGTTGGACAAATCCAAGAGCTCTCGGGAGCCATTTTCGAGGGATGGTCGGGATGTTCCGGGCGTGAAAACTGGTGGAATGTCGGGGTCTTTCGAGGAACCGTTGATCATCAAGCCCGTCATGCAAGCTGGGTGATATCCATGTCCCAACACCTCCACTTTCAGGGAGCTTGGCCTGGGCCAAACGGGCCCGAGGCTAGGGCTTCTGATGATACTTGTTGATACTTGTTGATACTTGTTGATACTTGTTGATACTTGTTGATACTTGTTGATACTTGTTGATACTTGTTGATACTGGTTGATACTGGTTGATACTTGTTGATACTTGTTGAATACATTAGCGAGGATCATTAGCGAGGATACATTAGCGAAGTTGGTCTGCGGTGGTCTCAGCAACTTCGGATATGTGAGATGGCGATGACAAGATTCCAAGAGATTCAGCATGAAGGATTGGTAACACAGAGAAATTCCTGGAGACGTGAAAGTCGCCCACCAATCAGTTTGGACAGGGAGACTAGATCTAGCTTTCCGTATGCTGGACAGGGAGACTACATCTAGCATGCTGGACAGGGAGACTACATCTAGCATGCTGGACAGGGAGACTACATCTAGCATGCTGGACAGGGAAGCTTGCGGAAGACCTACACCCCAGGAGGCACGGAACAGGGAAACACAAGGCTCCATGTGCTTACAGGAAGAGCCGGATTCAGCAATGCGAGACACGTGATGAGAAGATCCCGAACTAAACAGGTCCTACAAGACAACTTGCTAATCACACCAGGCCATGGGAGTGTATTTACAGCTCCCAGCAGGTGAGGGTACGGCGACCTCCCATGGCACCATGGCGGGGGAAGCAGCAAGCGCAGCCGGCAAGCCACCTTTTCGCAGCCGGGTTATGCACGGCACCGCGGCTACAGAGGATTCATGCAAGAAGTTTGGAGCGAGTAAGCCGGGCTCACGAAAACCAGGCGAAAACCCGCCGTAGGCGGGCCTAGCTTTAGATTCTTTTAATTTACTTTCAAGTAAATCTTTATTGAAAGTACTTATAATATCCATTTATTAATGGCTTCATTATTCAGGCTCACGAAAAGCCAGCATCACGAAAACCAAAAATCATAGGCCCACCCTTCTTGGCTCGAGATATTGCGCGCTCAACACGGCGCAGAAGCATGGCACCGCCGGCCACTTGCTAATTCTGCTGGGCCACCCGGAAATTACTCTTGGCTAGGGCTGGGTGGCGTCTTGCAGAACGATGGGTCGTTCCAATCATCCGCATCGCCCAAAGGGTTCATCTTGAAACTACTCTGTAAGTTTACGAGGAAGGAGAGCACGGGTGGGTCGGTGCGTAGAGAGGTTCGCAATCCGAAGCTAACCAGCACGACTCAACTATCCAAACTAGGCCCACAAAATGGTTCGATTTGACAGAATGCTGGAAACCAAACTAGAGAATGCTCCAAATCCCACAAATGCTCCAAATCCCACAAACGCTCCGAAACACACTTGTCTACTGCTTCAACCATAGTACAATATTTTCATGCCTTAGCACAGCTTTTCAAGGGTCATCGAGACTAGTCAAACTAGGTTCTGTCAGGTTCGAGTAAGGCGTAGGGACTTACAAGAGGTATTTGTTGATCCGTAGCAAGGGGGACTCCAAGTAATATATTAGCAAGGGGGACTCCAAGTAATATATTAGCAAGGGGGACTCCAAGCTATACAGAAATGGCGTATTCGGGCGATAAGCCCCATCCAGATGAGGCTTATCGGTCTGGGCCTCGGAGAAAGGGAAGAGCGGTACGGACCGAGCAGAGGCAAGGTCCGACGTCAGACCGCGTCTAGCCGTAATATATAATATTAATGTATCCCCGGCTACTTGGAGAAGTAATATTAAAAAATAACCTATATATAATCCACATATTTAGTATCTATACCCGCCCGAGGGGCGGGTATGTATATACTCTTTACACACTTGAGCACCTATGGGCGGCGCACTACCCATGGGGAGTCTAACAGCTTTGCACCGCTTTCCAACCAAAATGGTTCATCGAGACTAGACCCACTAGTTTTGGATAAATAAAAAGCGCCGAATTGCCCTTCTGTTTTGTTTGGTCGCTTTTATCTGTTTTTCTTCCCCCTCTGTTTTATGCTTTTGGTTTTGTTGCGAGGTGGCAGATTACTCACCGATTGCAATCTACGACGGTCGAAGCTAACCTCACCGACGTGCCGTGGCTGGATCCGTGATAGCTCCGGGGACTCACTTGGTCTGCGGCTGGTCAAGATCAGGCGTCAGCCCTGGTTTTTCTGACCCAGGCTTTTGGCCTTGGACTTGGAAGCGGCCCAAAACTCCGAGAGTGCAGGCAGCAGGGAGAGAAGGGCAAAAAGACGAGCTCAAACACAGGCTCGGAGTTGCTCAGGGCAATGGCCGCCTTCTCGAGATCTGTGCTTCTTTTCACGGGGCTCAGCAAAAGACTCCATTTGGTCTATAATTGATTGGACAAACGCGCAGAACTGCCTGGCAGTGGTGCCGCTTGGCACTACGTCGGGCTGGTCCCTCCCACCACCTCTTTTTGCTTGGAACGGGCTCAATCGGTCGACTTTAAAACACTTCCTTGAGCAGAGTCTGCGCCTATAAATAACCAAGTAATCCTCTTGTTACAGTGTGTAATTGCCTTCTGACCTCCGGGACCTCGGGACCTCGGGACCTCCGGGACCTACCGTATTGTCTCCCATACTGATGTGAGCGGACTTCATCATTAAGACCGTTCTAGAAGTCGGACTTGTCTTCTTTTCCCGTCCGTTGCTGCGTCCTGGTCCCCCTGTAGACCAATCGAGAATTCGCTTAGGTTCGAAAGGCACTTCAATAACCCCTACAATTAGTGGAGAATTTGATGGTATTGAACCTTGCCGAAAAGTATCTAACATAGAATGCATAGGAGCCGGTGCATCTTCAACCAAGTTTTGCAAGCATGAGTTGTGCTCTTCTGTCAAGACCGGTTTACGTCGGCGTTTCTTCGGGGCTTCCTCTCCGCTCTAATTGCGTACGTCCTACGCTTGCCCTATGTCCTACGCCTTGCCCTCTGTCCATGTATTTGCTAGATATTGTTTAGCCCACGTACCTGAGGCTTTACCCGGTGAATCCCAAACTTCATCATTCACAGGCTGATCGCATCGCACTTCGGGACAACTGCCACACATCTCCAGTTGTGGCTTGCGCTTGCCGTGATCCAGAAACCCAGAGCAGTCGCCCAGAATCGCTCCGAATGGGTCCGATAAGTTCGGCATCAATCAAGTGCGATTGCCTGGCCCACCCATGAGCCCATGGAGTGTTGCATGAGGGCAGTCACCATTTCACAACACTAGTACACTTATTACACTACCGCAATTCGAATAGACTAAAGGACTAGCTAGTACAAACCCATTGCAAATACGGGGGTCTTACCTCACTATACACTTTTTCGTTTCAAAATGAATTGGTAGATTACACAGCCCTCCCAAGTTGCTATGTACTGGATAACAACGAAACTAGTGCCGTTCCGCCGGATTGTCCCTGGATTGATACTGCGAAACTCCCACTACATATGAGGAAGTTCTCCAGCTTTCAGTCTACTGAATTCATATGAAAGCTGGGTGAATCCTATTTGGCATTGGGTCTGGAAGACTTTGCGAGGAAGCACGAAGCGTTTTGAGTTATTGGTTGATTCAATTTGGCTAGTCTGGTTTGGGTCTATTTTCCGCTGCTTTGGACGGCTCTGTCTTCTTGGTCCAAAAATTTCAGCTGGTGGGTTTGAGCTGGCTCGTAACCACTGTATGCGGAGGTGATTCCTCGTGCTTGTCACTTACATCTACTACGCCCTTTCACTGGAAATCAACCGCCATATGGAATTCCTTTTGTTGAGCCCCTTGCAATATTCTGAACATATTCAGTTTTTCACATACCACCAGCATAGGTGCGAATTCCAAACAGGTGCAAAGCTGCACAAAAACATGTATCTTGTATGTGCAGACCCAACACGAAAAAATTTCAGAATTTGCGCTGTGATGGCTTGTGGCAGAAGCGCGCTGCTTGTGTCTCTTGACTATTGTGTTCACTCTTGGCCCGTGTTCGATTCTGGCGGTCGAGGGTCGCGGTGTTTGAGAAATCAACACCAACCCCTCAGCAAGAAGTAACATTATCACTGGAGGGAAGCAATTCAGCACAGTATGTTACCCGTGGGAAGGCGGTGCGGATGGCTAAGTGCTCGTTACCTATAACAAGAGACCTGGTGTGTCAACTCCACATTTTTTGCATTCCCGCCGTATCTCTTACTAGAATTAAACCTCCTTTTCTTTTGAGTCCACTGCATTCGTTCAACTCCATCAACACACACATTCACAACACACAATGCTCCCTAAACAGACACGAAACGCTTTCCACCCCCGGTGTCCGTTTGGTCCCTCTAAACCTCCACCAGAAGCATGGAACCGCAACTGATTGAGAGAAACATCCGCCTGAGCTAGCCCGATTGGGAGCCTTTATGAGATGGGCGTCTAAGCCAGTGACGTGGTCTTGGCCCCCCTACTTTGAAGCGCATGGATGCTTCACGCGTGAAGAAACTTTCTAACGCAATTGACACTATGTTTTCAACTGCCCACAGTAGCCGGGACTACAGTGGAAGGACTTAACGCAACGCGGAGACGGTCGACTCAGCATCAGAGCCCT